>JAQGAZ010001223.1:0-34024 GCA_034692225.1 Polydesmus complanatus | reverse complement strand
GTCTCGCACTCTGCTCAGCCATTGTTTCAATTCGTTTTGATGAGGTGTAGGTCGCTTTCTGCCAACAGTTCTCGTCGACGGTGATTCATCTCCCGGACTACTCAAACTCATATCCACAGGTTATATGTCAGATGATGGAATAATTACTCGTGACAAATCCACCCTCTTCCAAAAAAAATACAAGGTTACTATTATTATATTGAATAGAAAATGTAAGTCGAGACCACCATTCGATACCGTCATTAACACCAACCTTCGTAAATATCAACAAAAAACGAAAACCTAAATTGGCACCAAAAAAGTCAAAATCAGCGATGAAAATGCTGAGATAATTTACAAGAAAGACACGTACAGTATTTATATATAAAAAAAAAATGTAATAAAAACTTTGAGATTGAAGCGGAATCGAGTGGATGGAGTGAAGGAAGAGTGATGGATGAGAGATAATGGAGGAAACACACTTTCCCGCCATTTCCATTCTGTCAAATATCTTAAAGCATTTTGGCAAAAGGATTGAAAAAAAAAATTGGAACTTTCCAGTCGAAAAGCTAAAATTAAAGGGAAGCAACAAAAAAAAAATCGTTTTAATTTGACTTTTGTTTCAGCGTAAAATGTGCAAAATAAAAAAAAAAAAACAGAAGCGCTCAAAAAATGTCGTAAAAGTGCTTTTAAGTTTCCATGTGAGATAGAAAAAACAAAAATGGGATATATAAATTTTATTGAAATTTATTGAAACGAGAGCGCCCTTTGATTTACAGGCTTTAATTTGCCAATATCTTCCCTTACCAACAAACTCCAATGTCTTTTCACCCTATTCACTCTCTTCCCTACCACCCACCCACTCACATCCACAACTCTTACTAAAGCCCTTTTCAAACTCCTCGACGGAGCTGATGCTTGTTGTTTATGGAAAAGACAAAATGAAAAACTAAACAATTTACGCAAACTGCGTAACGCAGGTTCACAATCATTTTCTATTCAAAAGATGCTCTCACCCAGCCCCCCCACTCCTCATCTCATCTCCCCCCCCCCTCACCCGCTCTTAAACAACAACAATAGATAAATTTAAAGCCATCACCCCGAAGCGTCGTCTTCCGGGCGCGAACGTTATTAAACATTTGCTTCAAAGTGAATGGGAGAAATAATAAAAATGGCGTCGATTTCACTTCCCCCTCATATAACAGCTTTAAACTATTACACAAGTAAAAAAAAATTAGATGTAAAAAAAAAACAATACCGTAATAAATTATGGAAGACGAAAATTAAGGTCCAGACAAAATACGAAAACGTCATCATATTTAAAAGTATAAAACTCGTTTAAGAATTTTAGAGTGTAAATTATTGTATTTAATAAGTAATTTTATACAGTTTTTAATTTAGTTGTAAATTTAATCTGAGTTTTTTTTTTCTTCCATCTTGATTTCTTATTTGTTAAATCGCATAACGACATCTAGTTTAAGTTTTTGAATTATATCAACTAATTAATAAATGCGACTTTGGATACTCAGTGTTTTAGTTTTACTTAATCTTCGTTTCAAATTGATGCCAATTAAATCATTTGGTTAATGTATCAATAAAAATAAATTGCGGACAAATAATTGGTAAGCTTGCACATGCGTACACCTTTTTTAAAATGTAAAAGTCTATAAAAGTAGTTTCTTGGTTGAGAGAATTTATTTTCTTATAGAAAAATGTCTTTTATTGCGGCGGCCAAAGCATTTAAATCAAGATTAAATCACTAAATCTAGAGGCAATGAAATATGTCATTAAACAAATAACACGGCAATTTTTACATCGAATAATACATCTTAATAAAATTTCTCGTAATCAAAGTCACAAAGCATTAAAACGCGAAGCCCTAAGAAGGTTCCCAATCGATTTATTCCTCCCTCTTCAGAGTATTCGCGAACCCAGTTTAATAAAATAGAATTTATATTTATTTACATGTTATTTATTACGTTTGGAAAAATTCGAAATTGCCATTCTCTGGCTCAGACGGGGCCGAGGGGAACCGTTTAAGAGGTGGGGAAAAGCCGAAGGAAAAGGGACGTTTCCGGTGGCGCCGATCTACTAATTAATATACGAGCTCACCTAAGCGACCCTAAATTATAATTAATGCGGAATTGTGTTTGTTGTTCCATTCTCACCCACCCGCAGCACTAAACACCCTCCCCTCTAATTCAAACTTAGCCCTTTCATTGTTTTCGACGGAACAAAATCGTGCATTACTTCGTTCGAAAAAAAATAATTAGGAATTTTTTTTAAACTCATCATCACAGTTTACTACTGTACTGCATTTGTTTATGTGCGCGATGAGAAAGGGAAATTTCTAAGGGGATTTACAAACTCTCTTTTAATCCGTTCTACGCCGTCCAAAAAAAAAAACTCTTTCCGTTTTAATAGCCTTTTCCATACCACCCACACACCACGCGACACGAGTTCAAGACGGATTAGGAAATACTGTAGCGCAATTTCTTTAAAGGCGACTTCCCAATCGCAGTTATAGCAGTCATCTATCCAACTACAGTACTGTACAGTAAACCGTTACTTAACTTCAGTGATCTTATGAAAACTGGCGTTTCCAAAGAACGAATATTTTATGCGATATTATGCTTAATCAATAAAACAGTCGCATGGTCACATACGATTAATTTCAACATTGAAAAAATTATTAATAAAAAAGAAAGTTAATAAAATAAATGTCACATTTGAAATGATTGCGCGTCATTTACCACATTTTTGTGCAGGAGAAAACGGCATTTTAATAATATTACAATGCAAAGAGTGATTGACACTTTCCCTTTGGCTCCCCCGAACAACGTCTATCTCGTCCCTTATTTCTCGTTATAACGTAAACAAAATGTGATAAAAGTGCGTGTTCCGAGCTTAAAAAGATCAAACTTAGATTTGTTGACTGGCAACGAGATTGGAATGGACGTATCCACTCTAAACGTCAGTCGCCATTTGTCAAACGTCGAAGCCAACCGAGCAAACCAACACCCACTCATCTAGTTTTATTTAACCCCCGCTTTACACTCTTCCTTATGCCACGTGACTAATATAATGTCTGCCATCAAAAAAAAAGAAATTAAAAATAAAAGTTTAAAGAAACAGCAGACTCCGGCTGTGTCTATGCGCACGCTTATTTTTTTAAAAGGTTTCTAGAAATAAGTTTTATTAAAATTAATGCTACTTAAAAAAATTTATTCCCGTTGAGTAAAACCTTTTTGAGGAAAACAAATAATGATTAAGATCGTTAAATTAATACTATGGATTAAAAAGTTCGGTGGAGACCCAGTGATCAAAATTTATTTACTTATCTGAGTCTGTTATATGTTGGCTAATCTATGTTACCGGTACCAAAAAAGAAATTAAAAAAAAATAAGATGACTTATAGAAAAAAATTTGTGAGTTAGCTCATTTAAGCTTTAATCTTGTTTTAAAAAATGGTTTAACTAAATATTGCTTGAGTCTGCGAACACGCAGTCTTCCAAATTCGCGTTATAAATTCTGCTTTTTCTTTTAATCACAACTGAGATAAACATTTAACGACAAAGAATAAAACTAGATCACTAGATGGCAACCGCATACAAGGATGCCATATTTGCGAGGCCCTTTTTTTCTAATGAAAGGTGCAAAGGATGTAATAGCGGTTGGTTGGCGACAATGGAATCAAAGTTCTATTTCCGGAACGACAAATTCTCGAGAGAAGAAAAAATAATAATAATAAATAAATAAAAAAAAAAAAAAAAGCTTTTAAAGAAAAGAAAGAAAAATGAAAAAAGTGAAAAAGAAGAATCGAGTGTTACAGATTCAGTGGAGTAGTCCCTGAGAGAAATCGGATGTAGTGAAACAGCCCTGCACGCACCGCCGGACCATCCACCAGGCAAACAAGGCAAATGCCTTGGGCCCGCTTTTTTGAGGGGCCCGGTTTTACCCAAAAATAGGAAAATCTTCTTAATTTTCTTAAAAATTTTCGCGCCTCGCAAGCTCGGCGCGTAATACATTTTCTTATTATATAAATTAAAGCAGAATGTGGCATTGTTTTGTCTAAAAAATGGCTAAAATTTGTCTGTTTCTCATAAAAATTTTGCGCCTCGCAAACTCGGCGCTTCTTTGAAGGGAGCGGGACACAAATAACCTTCCAAAATTTAAACAAATTGATAAAACTTTTTTTTTTCTTATCAAAAGTAGCTTAAATTTGTCCTATTCCTCAAAAAAATTTGGCGCCTCGCAAGTTCGGCGCTTTTTTTATTACATAACATACCGGTGCTTTTTTAGAGGGGGTCGAAAAATTCATTTTGCATCAGGACGCAATATACCTAAAAATTTACCCTCGCTACGGCACTAGGGGCCCGAAAAATATTTTTGCCTAGGGCCCCAAAAGTGCTTAATCCGCCACTGCCTGCACGCGCGTCAATCCTCCCGGGACGGAGATAACGCGGTCCGAACGCCATTTTTTCTTCCACTTTTATGACCAAAAAAAAAAAAAAAAACGTATAGGAAACGCGTTTTTCACTTCTTGTTCTTTGCTTTTCTCCCCCTTCAAAACGACAACGGCGACCGATAAAATATCTCTCTCGAAGATACCTCGACGTAAACCCCGTTCAACAAAACCCTCAAAAAAGAGAAACTTTTGTTGTTTACTGTGAAAAGAATCCGCCGCTATCCGTATCCACCATTCCCTAGAGTGGGTGGTGCTTACATTTTCTCTCCACGGATACCAATTTTTTCTTTAAAAAAAAAAAAAATACAAAATAGGAGAAGCAAAGAAGAAAAAAAATAGTAGGCGGTAAAAAGAAAAAAAAAGATTTTTAGGAGTAAAACGAGCGAAAATAACATTGTTAGGTGCTGATAAATAACACAACCGCAAATAATAACAAACAACAAAAAGCGCCGCTTAATGTAATCTCTATGCTTTAAGATAAAAATATTAACTGTTTCTTGATGTGCTTGAATGTATTTTAACTATTAAATTTCTAATAACAGAGTTCAAAAGGAATTTTTTTTTACTCTTCTCTTATGGTAACTGTTTTTTCTTTTGAGCTGTTATGTCATTTTGAGTAAAAACCATTAAATTGAGGTATTTATTTGCAATCACCTTTTAATTCTCGCTCTACATATTTAGCCTATATACTATACTTTTAGTTCTATTAAATTTATCAATTCATTTCTGTTAATCCTGATTAAATCTCGTTCAACTAAAAGAATTACATGCATTTTATTCCCAATAACCGCAATTAAATTCCAAGACAGAAGTCACCTTAAATATTAAGACTTCCGGTGAGGTTTGAAGCTTTTTTTTATATGAGGAAGCATTCTGATTGGTTTTCATTATTCTTATTTAGGCGACGTTTAAGAACAATTTTCAGGCTAATCCATTAAAAAAACACCTTACGAATTGTGGCGAGAAATCTTAAGTCTAAAAAAGAATATTTACCGCAAACATTTTAATTTAATTTTTGTTAAAACATTAAAATTTGTAATTGATCACTCAGCGTTAAACTAATTTTTTTAAAAATTAAATATTACCTTCTTCTCTATTACGGTAATCAATTTTCCTCTAAAAAAAAATATGAAATAATTGTGTCCCTGGCGTAATGGAGACTGGTGCACGCGCAAGTTGCACGTTCGACTAGTTTTAATGCGCATCCGTAAATTTCTATTAACTTAAAGTAGTAAATAGGAATGCCGCGAAAAGGGTGGTAGAAAAAGGGAAAGAGGTGGGGTGGGTGAAGCGCTTTCATTTAAGATGAGGGTTGCGCAACGCAACGTGAAATTGCGACGGCACAAACTCCCTAACAAAAGTGCACGTGAGCGAGAAATTTTAATTTACTAAATCTTTTGCATCTTTTTCTTGGTGGATAAAAACGTCGACACAAATGTCGGTACAACGAAATTATATACGCTAATATGATAAACAAATCTTTTCATCGCAATACAGTATTAAAAAAATTTGTTAAATTGTTAACCAACTAAATTACTGTAATAAAAATGTGACTTTTTAATTAACTAATAATTTTAAAGGCGTCCTCAAATTTCCCTTTTTTTTTTTTTTTGCTTTCAAAATATTTTACCATTAATCAAGTATTTTTAATTAGAACAACCTTTATCTTGACTAAGAATCTAAACGAAGTAAAAAATTTTAAGGAGACATTCTGGCTTTTTGGAGTTCTAACACCTCTGCCTCTGTCACCTATGCTAAATACAGTAATATACATAATGTAATCTACTGCTACTTTTTTTATATTTTACTACGTATAAACTTGAATTTTTATTTTATTTCACGTTTGCACCTATAATTACAATAAGGCTACTATGCAATTTAAATAACAATTTAAAAATAAACAGGCGGCGGCAGCGAAGACCAGAATGCCGCCCATTATATCAATAATGTAGTCCATTTTATAGCATTATTAATTAAATTTTTGTAATGCGAATCGCAAAATTAGTTATTATACCTTAGTTAAGTCTTAGTATGCACAGTATTTGCTTTTTTTTTCCCCTCATGCGTATGTAAGTAATTTAAATTTCCAAATTCTAATGGAACTGGTTGTACATGGGTGAAAACATGGAATAGCAATAAATGCGAATGTAATCTCCCTATAAACCTTTAAAATTTCAAAAAGATCCTTAAAAAATAATCCACTTGCATTTAAAACGTTTGTTTTAACTAACATGTTCGCTTCATCTATTAACTTCATTTTATTTAAAAATTTTGCTTAATCTAAAACATTTTTGTTATCGAAGTACAGTACACTGTATACTGTACTTGTAATTCCATCCATAAATTCGCCTTGCTTGAAAATGGTGATTTAGCCTACATAAAATTTTTGATATTAGTCAATTCTACATTATTACAATAATTTGTACCGTAGCCTACTTAAAAAGTTAAAGTCCGTTATATTAAAAATTTCGCTATATCGACATTTCACCACCGACGTAATTTTTGTATGGCAAAGCGGGTGAGGAGGCTGGGTGGTGTGTATTGAAGCGCCACCCAGCGTCAGACGCCATCATTACCGTTATCAAGTCAATTGGATAATATGAGAGAGTGCAAACGACTATAGGGTGGATTATAACATTGCAATTAAATTGTTAACAACCCCAACCACCTCCTCGCCCACCCACTCACATTATTTTATTTATACATAAACACAAATAAAAACATTAAAGAAAAAAAAAATGTTAGCTTCTCCTTTAAAATCAAATAAAGAATAGAAAAAGGTCTTTACAATTCCGTCCCATTAAATATTCATTAAGTCAACTTCCGGTTTACCTTTCTCTCTCTCTTTCCACCTAAACTGAGCTTTTCTTCCATTAAATATTATTAAGATCTTTAAAAAGTGTTTCTATAACAAAAGAAGAATGTGGAAATTTCTCTCGTAGAAATAAACGACGACAAAAGAATTGAAGATAAAAAGAAGCGAAAAAAGAATTCGGAAAAGAAACAAAATATCGATTGCTTTTCAACTTAAGTTTTGCATAAAGAATAATAAATTAATTAAAACTCATCCAACAATAGCGTCTATGGGGGATTACAATGGGTAGAAGATTAAAAGTTATTATACAAAACCTTCTTTTGCATTATTTTGAACCCGAAATTCGTTTAAAAAATAATCTTTAAAGTTGCCACCCAGTAAAATTAGTTTTATTTCATCCACGTTTTACGCTGATCTCAATAATTTATTAAATGCTGTGCTCAAAGTTTGTTATTACCGAAAAAAAATGCAAGGTAAAAAGGAGAAAAGCAAAATACTGTACTTTTTGGCTAACTTGTAGACCCTAGACCTGCACATAAAGTTTTTTTGTAGAATGGAACTCGTTTTCTGGTTTTATTCCAGAAAAAAACAAGGTTTTATTAAATTTTGTTTGATGAAATTTAATCTGTTTAGTAAACCCTCTTTTATTGTCATTAAAACATTAAATCAGAGAAGGGCTCATAGTTTGCGCAAGAGAGCCTAACCAGATAATAAATCAATAAAGTCATCGCAACCTTTGAACTATAATCTTTTATAAAAAAAATATTAACGAGAAGTGTACCTATTAACAAGAGTAAGCGAGGGCCAAACTTTTCTACGAAGCCTAAAAAAACCTCTATTCACTTACTTTACGAAATATCTTTTGAAAAAAACTGTTTGTTACATGATCGCATCTTTCGTAACGCCAATACGCGTGTCGTAACCTGTGATTTTTTTCTTTGCACATTTCATTATCTTCGTTGCATCAGTTGCGTTCTATTGACAGTTGTATTTGAAGCCCATGTAGATCATCTAAAAATAGCCCTCATTCTTTCCGCGACATGGCGGTCAGTGTGCCCTTTGACCTCATCTTTTTCTCTCCCTCAGACTACATTGCCTTCACCGCCATCACACTTCGTCACACGCGCTATTATTTGTCCACCTATTTTTTTTTTATATGATTATTATTCTATTTTCCCTTTCTATTCATCTCCCGTCTCATATCACAAACGCGAATGTCGATAACGTTACGAAAGTTGAATACATTTTTGACTTGCCACCTTTTGAACCTAAACGATGACCTTAACCGTCGTTTTTGCGCACCTCGTTGGTCACTTACCAAAAGCGCCATCTGCTAAACATAACACGAAAGTAAAATACAAAATAAAAAAAAAAGCTTGCATTTACAAAGTATCACTAGAAAAAATGTTATTATTACAGCACTAAGAGTCTGTCCATTTCATTGGCTGCGGCGGTGACGCGCAGGTAAAAACAATATTAAAAACAAATTACCAATTTACTTTAAAAACGTTTACCGGTAATGGATATGGTAAAGCTAAAAAAATCTTTGTTATTACGGTTTAGCGAATACAGTTAAACTGAGAAAATCCTCCAACAGGGTTTGGCGGATACAGTAATGTAGCTTAAACTATCGTATAGCGTTTGGCATTAAATAAGAAAATTCAATTTATTGAATGTTGAAAGTTCGCAAAATGAGTGGAAAAAAAAAAAGCATTTCAACGTGATCATATTCCCAAATACATTTTTGGTTTTCACTTTTCAGAAACTGGTTAACTATTAACTAATAAAATATTTAGCAGGCCTTTTTAATGAACGGCGTAAAAGTCATTTGGAAAGACTCCCTGCTCGCACACATGTGTTCCATTTCCCGCGGAACGGCAAAACGCTGCTGCTGTTCCATGTTAACGTTCTCAAAAAGCGAAAAAAGTCGTAAACGCTTTAATAGCCCTTATTAAACTCAACTATTTCCACTTTAATATTTCAACTTTCACCATATTTTTTTACAGCTTTTATTGATACTCCAAACATTAAAAACTACTCGTTTTCTCGTCATTTCTTCTCAACCCCCCGCACGAATTAATCCGCCCCCACTCATTTATTTTTAATTACTCTTCGCATGGGAGTGAAACGCGTAAAAATTAACGATTTTCCTAGCTGCTTACAATATACACTAACTCTCTCTTTACGACAAACGGATCATTTTTTTTATTCTCCGCATTTATTAACTGAAACAGATGTTTTTATAGCTTCTTCACCCCCCACCCTCTTCAAAAAAATATGGATTGTGTATATATATATCTACGTATAAAACTAAATTACACAAGTAATTATTAATTACTGCCATATTAGAAACGAATATTACAAAAAAATCTGGTACTAAAACTCAAATTAAGTTTTTATGTAATAAATTTTTTTTTGAATGTGATAACGTCACGCCTATAAAAATTGCCTTCTCCCTCACACACACATACACAGGACCGCACTATTGCTTAAGCGCATGCTTGGGGCCCGCATTTTTAGAGCTTAGCAAAGTGGGATTTTTAAAAGAGAGAGGGAGAAGGACGAGCTTTAAAATAGATTTTGCTTCCGGGCGCTATTTTAGGTTCAAGGAGCCCCAAAAAACGTTTTGCCTATGGCCCCCAAAAAAATGTTAATCTGAAACTGCTCATGCACAGTTAAAAACTATTTCATGCCTTCTTTTTTATTTAATCGAACATTTTAGTTTTACACGTACCAAAACAAACAGCTTTACAAACTTCTGATTTTCAAATTTTTTACTCAGTGCCTGGTTTTCACATTGTAAGCTTTTACAGGGAGCTTTTAAAATTGTGTTAAGATACTTTCAATAGCTGTACAATGCATTGAAAAAGGCCAATGAGAATTCAATAAAAATTCTAAAAAGTAAAAACAATTGAATAAATAACAAAAATAAAATATTCAGTAAACCAATTAGACATTTTTACTAAATTCTAATTAGCTCCTTACAAAAGAAAAAATACCGCTAGGAATACCGCATAATATTTATGTAAGCTTATGCAAAAATACTTAATAATCCAAACATCAAAAGCACCATCCATCCCCCATATTAATAATAAGCATTTCCTGAGCTACGGTATTAATAAGCACTCTTTTAAATTCATATAAATAAAATGGGGAAAAAATACCGCTACGGAGAAACAATTCACTCACTCAAATCTTCAAAGTCCTTCTCGAAATATGTTAAATACTGTTCAGTATAACTAAATACTTACCGTATAAAGCCTCAATAAACAAAAAAAATCTGATTAAACAAAAAATATTCATTAAACTGTTGTAATAAAATCAGTGAAAATAATACTTGTTAAAATTTGATAATGATAAAGCCTGACTAATGCCCTCATAAAAACCAACAAACGCTCTTATTTGAATTTTTATGTAGAAAAAGAGGCCTCTTATTTTGTTAAAAAGAAACGGTGACTCTGTTTTAACTATCATATTTTTACCTAATTTCAGCAGCCTCTATACACTGCATTTTTTTTTTTAATTCTTTATTGAAGATTCAGATAGCTTACATTATTGTTTTTCCAAGACGTATAGCGTGGAGTAATTTTGGTTCTAAAAATCTCATAAAAGCTTTTTCTTTTTAATATTGATTAACCATAGGAGCAACGTGATGCTTCCTTCAACTACACGCCTGGCTTTGCTTTATTTTTCCGTTTCATAATGGGCGTCGATTGAAAGAGCCAGAACACACTTACTTCAATTAGGCTCAAACTTTTTTCTTACATAAAAATAATTAACTCGCTATGGTTTTTCGAGCGAGAGAACACACACACACGATATAACGTCTTTCCGATCCATCGTTTTCATTACATCCGCAAACAGCTGGGAGAGATTTTGAAAATGAGAAGGAAATTTCAACCGGCGACCCTCTTTTAAGCTTTTATCATACACTAAAATATCATATTAATACGATTATTTTATAAACATTATACAACCTATTGAATATCGTAAAGAAGGTGAAACTTATCGATCAGCCCTGAAGGGTGCGGGGAAAAATGAAAATGCGTCGTTAAGAAATTAATGATATATTTACGAAGCTTATTTTCCTTTCGTATTACAGTATCTCGATACAACATTCTACGATTTAAAAAATCTAAGAATTATTAGCAATGAAAAAATCGTATAAATGACTCCTTAAAATGTGAAATTAATTATAATAATTATTGAGTGGAGAATTGCTTACCACAGGCATTCAAACTTTTGATTTTGTGAAGATACACAGTAGGTTATTTGAATTTTTCGGTGTCGTCTTCATTTATATTACCAGTAATAAAGACAATTCATTCAATTAATTCACTAAAAACTCGAATTTGACCTTTCCAAATTTAAATATTCATCTCAAATAAAACTCGCGTTCACACGTTACAAATACCAATCGGCGAAAATGGCTGATTAGCAGACTATAGTATGGAGCGCCACATCTGTCAATAAACTTAATAAAATTACAGTACTGTACTGTAACAGTAATCTAAATTTTTTTAAAATATACTAATTTAATTAGTGCGTTAATTCTAAATAATTCCTTAAAATGTGAAATTTGCACGTTAATTCTAAATAACTCCTTAAAATGTGAAATTAATTATAATAATTATTGAGTGAAGAATTGCTTACCATAGGCATTCAAACGTTTGATTTTGTAAAGATACAGTAGGCTATTTGAATTCTTCGGTGTCTTCATTTATATTACCAGTAATAAAGATAATTCATTCAATTAATTCACTTAAAAACTCGAATTTGACCTTTACAAATTTAAATATTCATCTCAAATAAAACTCGTGTTCACACGCTACAAAATACTATAGTGGTTCTAGCCACTATAAAAAATATATTAATCGACGAAAATAGCTGATTAGCAGACTACAGTATGGAGCGCCACATCTGTCAATAAACTTAATAAAATTTACAGTACATGTACTGTACAGTAATCTATATTTTTTTTAATAAACTAATTTAATTAGCACATTAATTCTAAGTAATTCCTTGAAATCGTTTTGGACTAATTATTAGAAATTTAAATTTAATAAAACAGCAATTAATTATTAATAAATTAAGACATTTTGCTTACGTTCTAACTACGCTGCATAATATTTTGAGATTGCATCATTCCATATTTAAACACAGCAAACACATTCGAGCTAAGAACAAAATAAAAATAAAATTGTTTAAATATTTTTTTAATCACATTTTAATTTCGTTGTTCATTCATTCATTCACATAAAAATTCGCACATAATTATCAAGATTTATTTACTTGCGCAGAAAAAATTATTTGACGTCACAGCATTTTAATATTCTTCGAAAAGAGAAAGAGGATGCCCAATCGATCGTTCGATCACATCAATATTTTTCTCGATTATTTTTTTTTTAATTTCCCAACCAAGAAAAAAAACAAACTAACAACGTAGAAAGAGAGTTAAGAGAGAGAGAGAGATATTATATAATATTTATAATATAATACGCGGTGACTGATGATGAATTGTACACATCCGACACAGTGCGTTCAATGAATATGACCTAACAATAATTATAATTTTTAATTAGAGTTTATATTCACTTGTGCGCAAAAAAAAGAAAAGAATAACAAAAGAAAACAAAAACAAAAAATTATGAATTATCTTATTGTACAAATACAGTATGTTACACTAAAGTTAAAAATACACCCAAGAAATTGACAGAAATTCGCGAGACACGGTGCTGTGCTCATGTTGCTGCCCCACACGAATTCCATTTCTTTTTCATAAAAGTTCCTATCGATTCCATAATTATTATTATTATAATCCTTTCACCTGTCCGATTTTTCTTATCGATTCTCTTTTAATATCAGTTCCAAATCCTGTCACACGCGTTCCACACTCACAATACCCGAAACAATGTTTATTTAAGACCGATCGGGAGCCTTAATTATTATAATAATAACTGAGCTTGAGTCTAGCCACTTCATTACGTAATCTTCAGCTTAGCCACGTACTTTTTTCCAGTCAGACAACATGAGATGAGACGAATATTCACATGATGGAAACATAGAATTTTGAAATGATTTTAGAAATTTGTTTGCTTGCCATACATAAAATTCTAAACCAAAAGAAATATAATAATATGTATATAATTATTTCTGTTGGATTATTTAATTAATTCCATTATACAGTAAATATAATTCGTTGGAGTTTTATTTATTTATTTATTTTTTTTTTTTGGAACATTGTTCTCTCTCTTCTCTCACACTAGTTGTATAATTTTAATGATTACTTGCAAGTGTGTAGTAGGTTAGCGAATTTCGGTTGCCTCTTTTTTTTACGTATAGGAAAGGTGAGTGTTGAGGTGATAAGTCATCGTCAATCGGTGGTATTTCTCTTTTTTTTTTTTACTTTCTTTCTTTTTCCACGATTAATTAAGTGGAAAAAAAAAAAGACACGGAAGAAGAAACAAATAAAACAAAAATCAAAAACAACCAACAAAATGAGTAAAAATTACATGTACAAATAAACAAAAAAAATGTATTCCTTTTTCTTCTTCTTTTATATCTTCAGACTTTCAGTTCAAGAATTATTTTTGCATCCCTCATTCATTCTTCTCTCCCATTTGAGTAAACGATTTCATCCACATAGAAGAAGAAAAAAACCCTGCTCTCCGTGTCTTCTAAAGCTGAAGCTGAATTAATAGTTGCAGTAGTAATAGTAGTACAGTACAATAGTAGTAATAATAATAATAATATAATGATAATAGTGATAACAACGGGCAGCAGCAGTTCCATCCATCTCTTATTTAATTATTATTATTTTTTCGATAGAAAAATTGATTGGATTAACCGGCGTGTATATCCATGACCGGTTGTCCAGAACCGTCGTAGATGGGTGAACCCTGAGCATTACCCAGTCCGTGATGTCCCATCGGAGTCATCATCATTCCGTGAGGATGTCCAGGGATGAGCATAGCTTGCGAATGGACGGGCGAACGTAACTGTGACATCTGACCGTAGCCACCCACAGCGCTGATTCCCATACTACCGTCACCACCCAAACCGTGCATACCTAAATCAAAACATGAACGACAAAAATAAGTTTAATTTTAAATCTACAGGTAATTGAACAACTGAACTAATATAAAAGACTTTAAATTTTTTAATTCTAAATTGGTCAACAAAACCACTTTAAAATTATACAGTATATTGGTGCGTGTATCCCAATCTCTGTTACCCGGTAATGTTTTTTTTTTTAATTAAAATAATTATGTTGTGTGCCTTATTTTCCTTTAATTGAAATTTAGTAAATGATTTATTTAAAGCGTTTTTAATTTCCATTTATCAAAATAAAAATGCTAATTTAAGCTCTGTATTTTCGTTAAATAATAATAAAAAAAAGCTTGCATAAAGTGAAGTTTCAAACTTTTTTTTTTTAAAAAAAAATTCGATTTAAGCATTGTTAAGCTTATGTTGTTCGTTTCGTAAATGAAGCCGATCAGCGAGGATTTTTTTTTTCTTATCAAAAAGCCAAACGGATTCACCTCTATTAAATGGACTCTCAAATTCAGTTTTCCCTTGGAGCATAATGAGGCAGAAAAACGGATTAGGTCTCGGCGATGGAACCCAATTTGTAAACTTACTCTATCTTTCGCTCCATGCGCGTCAAATACCATATTATAAAAAAAAAAACTCCCTCCATCACAATCGTATTGAAGTTTATCCATTTAAGGTGCTCGCCCGGCTATTAACCCACACACACTATTACATTTCTATAGAATGAGCTTATTCTCACTCACTCCAACGTTCATTTCGTTTCGTTCAAAGGGCTCAAAAAGTTAATCGGCTTAAAGAAAACAAGTGACAATCCCAGTCGTTCAGCTTGATGTTTACCGATCGTATCGTGCCCCCCTACCCTATACTGTGTCAAACACTGCACTAAATCTATGCCCTAACTCTTACTTGCATTAATAATTAGGAATCTTTATTTAATTCAAATATTTACCTGCTCTAATATGCATTTGCTGTTGACCGTCCATCATGTATCCCATTCCAGCGCCCTCAGGACTGTACGCACCACTAGGTCCTAAAAATAAAACAATAATAAGATATTAGTTAACGTACAATAATAATAACATTAAGAATAAACGTCGGTACAACGAACTTGAAGAAATGGGAAATAATATTGTAAATCAGTTAATGTGGAAATCAAATAGACTTTTCAATTCCATAAATACTGAGAATTTCGTAGTATCGAAATCATGAAATGAGATATATATTTTTCTTAATTTAAAAGTTTCGTTGTATTGAAATCAAAATAAACTTTCATTACAGTAAAAATTCAACGTCACATTTTCTTTGTAGAGAAAATTTCGTTAAAGTGATACCACCGTTTCACACAGTCAGCACCGGTACATTAAAAAAAAAAACTGGGTTTCCGCATTTCTCAATGCACTTTACAAACTTCGCTTATAAAAATCACGATTCAATTTTATTAGAAAAATAAGTTTTTTTTGAAAAGTTAGAAAAGGAATAAAAAAAGAAAAACAGATTAAAAATGTTTGATGTGCGCATAAAAGATGCTGCGTGCATTTTTCCTCTCGTGTTCTATTATTCATTCACACGAAACATTTACGTAAATTGTATATAGAGTTGAGTGGTTGGAGAACACGGGCTTCGAACTACTTTTTTCGATTATCCTTCCGTCACTCACGGAATTCGTCAATATTCGCACTTGACAGCTCAACCCCAATATCTCCCCCCACCTTGTATTTACACTATATGCTACACCATGTTTTATAAGGGAAAGAAAGAAAAAACGAGCGAGTAAAAAAAAATGGATAAAAACTCAACTGAATCAGAGTTTTAACAAAGCGTTTCTCAAGCGGAGAGAAGTGTGCCATGTTATGCCCCAAAAAAATGTTCAATAAGTATACATTTTTAAAGTCTGAAATTAGCAATAAAAATGAGTCATATTGTTAAAAATCAATAAATTCAAAATTAAATTTTGTAAACTTTTGCAAAATTTTTTTTCAACATTGTTTGTTTGTTTTCTTTTTTGTAAAATTTTGTTTATTTTATTACGGAATCGGAATGTAAATCTGATCAGTTTATTAAAGCAACATTTTCTTATCACAGCATTAAACAAATTTTGGAAATTTTTAAAATTAATGTTTTGCTTTTCCGTATTGGCTATACCAGTAGACCTGCAGTAATTTGATTGATGTACGGTGTCGTATTAAAGTTTGGGAAACGCTTTTTATAACATCACAAAACGTTGAAAATGCGCAAACTCACGTACGAAAATAAAAAAAGAAAAAAAAAAAAGTCGCGGATTTGCGAATCTACGTTTGTTATTTGCAGATTCCTCTCTCAGATAAAGACAAATATCGGTTGTTGGGGACACACGCATACACACTTTGAGCTAGCAAATAATATTGCGAGATGTTTAAGCGTCGAAAATCCACTTTGAATTCGTGATCCAGTCAGGTTTTTCCCCCCTTCCCAACCCCATTCTTTTTTCAATACAGCGCATTTTAGTTAGAGAATGCGCGCCAAGAATAACAAAATAAAAAGAGCTTGAAAGGAGATAGGAAAAAAAAAAAAATCTACAATTGTTAAACGCGAAAATAATAATAAAAAAAAAAGAGAAGAAAAATTGAAAAGGGGAGGAAACAACGTAAAATACAGTGTTATTTATGTATATAACCTCCCTTTGTTATTCATCATTAAATGGCGTTTGCAAATCGACATGTAAGCAGCAGCATCGACCTACACCACGAGACGCAAACACCTGTTAAAAGATAAGGAAACGCGCGCTCCAACCCGCCATTTTGATTCTGATAGAAAAAAAGATGCGATGACGTCATTAATAAACATGTAAAAAGATATTGTAAATCTCTCTAACACGTCCCCCCCCCCCCCACTCTTCCCGCTTCCACCTTCATCTTTCTGGGCTCAACTTTTATTTAAACGCGTGTGTATTGTGTGTGCTTGGCTATTAAATAATTCTATATGTTAAACTTATTTTTCCTCTTTCATCTATCTGGCTGAAGAGAAATATACATAAGAGTTAGCACAGGTGGCGCTCGCTTTCCCATTCACCATTTCTCGCACTTGGGCTGCAGCTTCATTGCATATGCAGATGAACATAAAATATTGAAAAGCCTCAATGGAAACTAAACACCTTTTTTCTTTCTCACTCAAAAGCAAAGTCATAGTTCACGCTCATTACGCATGTACGACATTGGCTTCTCGGCGCATAGTGTACGCGTATATTATGCCTTTTTACTCGTTATGCAAAGTGCTGCTGCTGCTGGAGCTGCACGTGAAGAAACACATTTGCAGGTGATCTCATCATGTATATTTGATCGAAAAATGGCAGCTGGCAATTGTAAATGTAGATTAGGTAGCCCGTTACAATCAACTCTCGTCTTCATTTGTTATGCGAAAAACCATTAGAAAAAGATATTCGCAATTCGCACTAAGCGTCACACTCTCTCATGGAATTTGCATTGCTTCCTCTTTGCATGCTAAAACGATGCCGAAACATCAATAAAACACTAGTTTTTTTGATCAATAAAGAATTATTTACAAGAAACATTTTAAACGCAAAGTAGATTGTCTGATAGCTAGAAGTATATTTAATCGTAATAAAAATAAATGCATTAATAATTCTTGTTTAAATAACAACAAAAAAATAATAATTTAAATAAATTTAATGCTCAATGTGCAATAAATTAAAATATTAATTCTAAACAACCAAATTCCAAGGCTTTATCTACCGGTAGAAATACTTAAAATACAGTAGAACATCGATAAATCGAATAATTTCAAGAAAAAATCAAAATACTGTAGGCTATGCAATTTTTATATCGAAGTTTCGGTTTAACAAAATTAAAATGTGTTTTTAAAAGGGAAGCGTGTTTCATGGTCGAAGGTTTTACTTCAATAAACGTTCAGTTGGACTATTGGAATTGCATCACTATCGTTGTGTAACCTTTGAACTGGTGCAAACCACGATAAATTAAATTACTTTTACTTATTTGTTAATTAATTTGCATTATAATGTGATAAAAAAATAACGATTATTTTACAACTTGGTTGTCTCTTACACTCACTTCCCTCGTTATACGCGGTAGATACAGTATATTTTTTTTAATGGGTTGAACACCTGTTCAAGATTCTCTACCACAATCTTATTATTATCAATCCGAAACTCATATTTAAAGATTTTTAATGAAACTATTATTCTATTTTTTTTTTATGTTCCTGAGAGCGAAAATGGATGAAAATGTTGAATACGAATGTGTGAAAATGGCGCGTGCTTATAATTGGTCTTTTCGCGCTCTTCTCTCTCTCTCTTTTCCAAACCCAGACATTAAGATCTAATTAATGAACGCATTAATTAACCATTTTACCCTTTTCTGGTCGTGCAAACAACGAGCCACTCGTGCGCAAATGTCTTTCCCAAACAAAAGCAAATGGCAGGGGCAAAGTTGCAATTCTCCTTCAGAAGAGGCGCGAAAACCAGAGAGAGAGAGAGAGAGAAAATGCAGCCACACTACTCTACTGTAATTAAAGAGTAATGGAGATGGACCGTTAAATGGCCATTGCAGACGACCTCTTTTACGCCAGATGCGTCTAAAGAGACCCATCTACTCCCAAAAATCGATTTCAAACATATCTCTCTCATCTTCTCTCTCTCTCTCTCTCTCTCTCTCTCTCTCTCTTACACTCACACTCTCTGCTCGACCAAGATGAATTAAGTGGTGGGGAAACATTTACATAAGCTAAATACAAATACTGTACGCGAGTGTACAAATCCGCCAGAGTGTGTAATTGAATTTACAAAATAATATTTACAGAAAACTTACTGGCTCGCTTTTATTTCCGGCCCCAAAAATAACCCCATACATTTACATGAATTTTTTATCAAAATAAATCATAAATGAAGCCCAGAATGACGCAAAAACCGAAAAATAACTTCACTATAATAATAAATTTATTTTTTTTCGGAGTTTCAAGAAAAAGTTAAGTTTATTAAATGATCAATATTTTGCTTTAAAAAAAGAAATAAGACCGGGTGGAATCCGTGAAAATTTAAATACTACTCGGTATTCTTCTTAAAATGTAATTATAGTAGGCCTACAGTATACAGTACTAAACCGGAAGTTGGCACCTGCCGGTTCTTATACATGTACAATAATAAGTTATTACTGATACAGATTTACAAATCTTATACAGTAAATCCTACCGGAAAATATTCCGATCACCTGAATCCCGATCAAATAATAGTGTTTTCGAGTGTGAAATTTTCATTTCCACCATCTTTCGAAGGTTAAGTGGAGCATATACACACACAAAGGTTAAATTTGGCGGGATGTTTTCCCACTTTTTTCTTCCATTATTCTTTTTTTTTTCTTTCTTCATCTTCTTCGTTTCTTTCAGTCGGTTTGAGAGAGCGGCGAATGATTGAAAATGGCGAACGTGTGATCAAAAACATTTGAGCGCGGAAAAATCTTAAATCATCGAGGCCCAAAAAGTTACGTGCTAATGTTAATGCGAAACGAAAACTAAGCTCGGTCTATATATCATCAGCAAGCAGCAGCGTTCGGTTCCAACCAAATAACTCTCGGAAAAAGGGATTTGAATTAAACACAACAACCTCCCCCTCCCCCCCACTCGACCCGAGTTGGGTGGAGAGGGAGTAATAGTAAAGAACGAGCGAGAGAGTTAGTGAAAAAAAAAAAAAGGGTGAAATGAAATGAGAAATGTCAAGAGAATGATTAATGATTCGATTCGCATATCGATTTACATGGCGGCGCTGCACTCGATGCCACATTAACCGTGTAAAGTTGCCAACCAAGAAACAAAAATAACAACAAATTTTTTTTTTTTTAACGAAATAAATAATAATAAAAAAGATGGGAGAAGAAAAAAAAATTAAAATGAAATTGATGCCCAAAAATCTTTGTATAATATCGACATCAATTATTTAAGATATAAATCGTAAATAAAAGACTCACCCGCTCGATTTGATTGGTCGATCATCGGTTGAACAATCCTACGCCTGGCGTTGATAAACCTTTAACGAAAGAAGAAAAAAAAATTCGATTAGTTTTCGATCAAAAGTAATATAATTGATAAACATAATGTAAAAAAAAAAATAAAAAAACATAAATCTTGTTTATTTTCGCATAATAATATTTTTTTGAATTGAGGTGCCCAGCAGTAAACAATTAGACCTCAGGCTATCTCATTCCATTCTTGAATACCCACTAACGTTTTTTTTTTTAAAGACAAAGATGAAATAAAAACATTTTCAAACACTTTTTTTTAAGACCAACAACAACTTTAAAGTTCAGTTAATCAGTTTAAAAGTTAATAAAAAAAAATAATAAAACTATTAAACTTTGGCTTTTCTATAGTATTTCTGTCAATTTATAAAGTAATAGAGAGTTAATGCAAATCATGTCATAGACTTAAAAGAATATTTTGCATAGTTAAAATAACATTTTTTAACAAACTGTACTTTACAGAAAGTAACAGAAGTTGTTAAGTTTGTTATTCAAGAATTATTGATGAGTTACGTCATACGTGTAAGCAGGTGCATTTTTACGTGCAAGATTTGCTCTAACTCTTTAATAACCATACAAGAAACCTGAAAAATTGATTTGATATAAAGAAAAAAATTTAATAGTTAAGAGTCATGTAGATTGCGGAGTGTTTGGGTACGAAATCGATTTGTTCGAAGCCATTAAACATCAGCAGAGATTTCGTAGCCATTTGCGGTTTTTGGCGTCTGATATCAAATCTTTCTCTTTTTTTTTTTTTTTTTTTAAGAGAGAGAATTGCAAATCTTCATCTTTCTCTCTCTCTCTCATTTCACAATCGAAAAACGATTAACATTCAACTTATCGTTTTGCGCTTGTTTTTCTCTTTCTCCCAATAATTGCCCCACCCCACCCGACCTCGCCCCGCTGCTAAGGGCTCGACATTCCCCCGTTGAGAATGCATAGTAAACACGAGAACGAATAAGAGAGAAGGATAAAAAAAAATCTAATTTTCGAATATCATCTCAAATTTATATGCGTTATAAGAGCGGAGGATGTGAAATTCCTTAACGATAGCTATTAATATGCAAAATTCTCTCTCTCTCCCTCGCACTTTTTTATACGCATTCCCCCAACCCCCACCACCACATCTCACGCTCACTCCCCCCCCCCCCCCTTCTCCAAAATTTAAGCACATCATAGAAAAACGATTTCTCGCACCCTCTCACTTTTCTCCCGCGATTTCTTGCACGTTATTTTGTTTGTAGATATGATATTGTACCGTATATTATTATAAAAAAAATTATTTCTAAAACAGTTTTTCCAAAACTTTTTGCCCGATATTTTTCTGCTTCTCTCTTTCAATCGTGATATGTAATTCTCATAAATTGCATCATCAATAACATCTTTTTTTGTCGAGAATTCGATCAGACTCCAGTCGACTGAAACAACCGTTCGATTTGATATGCATGAAAGAAAACAAAATTTGAGTATCGAAGAAAAAAAAAACATTTTAATTTATTGTAATTAAATCCGTTATTTTTTTTTTTTTCTTTTTCGGAACTTGTAAAAACCATTAAGATCCGAATATAAAAACACGCTCACTTGAATGGAAAAGCGGCAAGAAAAAAAACACGTGACGGTTACGCTTCCTTCATTTCCAATTTTTTTCTATGTTTCGATCTAACGCTATTCTTTTTTATATTATATGTATGTTATGGCGTCGGAAATGCATAATAACTAAATAAATAACATTAAAAAAAAATACAAGTAGAAACAAAAAAGCAAATATGTGACAATTGATTGTCACAAAAAATTTAATGTAATATCTCCAGAAAACATTTCCTGCGAAATCAGTTTTTGCGACTGCGCGTATCGAAAACACTTCCTCGCACTTCCGGTTGTGACTTTTACATCGGCGCAAAAAAATATACCGTATATAAGGCTTATGTATAAAAACGCATACTGTGCATTCATCCCTCGTTATACGAAAAGATGAAATTGTTGGCGTTCGGTCAAATCGAAAGGCGTTAAATTATTGGCCCACCACAGAATAAATTTCCACCGCTGCTTATTAATCTAGTCTCCTGCTAACGTTCATAAAAACCACCAGTTTATTGGTGAAGATTTAAGGCATTTCGAAAATTATTAATAAAAGGATTCACGCGTATAAGTGAAGTTTTCGCGTATTACAAAACTTTTACTTTACTACAGAAACTCATTTAAAATGCATTTACTTGTCGCGAAATTCTATCAAAGAAGAATATTTTAGACTCGTATTTGATTGATACAAAGAAAAACGCGCATGCGTGGTAAATGACTCTTCGAACGGTTGGTTAATCATGTATTTAAGTTAATACTTAATTTGAAGTCGAAGAAGAAAAAGTAGAAGAAAAAAAAAATGTTAACGATGTCTACTCACAGCGCGATGCATTGCACTCGGTTGCATGCACTGTGTGTGCCGGCTCGAACGATCTAATGGTCAAAACAGCTGACCCGCACCAAAAACCATTAAGAGAGAGAGAGAGAGAGTTTTTTTTATATGATGAATGGCTGTCAAACAACCAACTATAATACAAAAATATCGACTTTTCCATTTCATTCGCCTCGCTTTTTTATTCTCCTTTTTTGACGGTATTTTTTTTCATAAAGAGTTTTATTTTTGTAGGAAAAAAAAAATGCTTCTAACAGCGTTTTTACCGTTAAACCATTTAAAAATAATAATAAAAAAAAAAAAAACTTTTAAAGGGGGAAAAAAGTGATCCCGCAATTGCCGGGCGAAAATTAACCAAAATCAAAATTGATGGTACTCGTTTTACGCGAGGCGTGATATGTGAGGGAATGCTTGGAAAAGCATGGGGTGTACCGGGGGTCAAGTGACGCGAAATATATGCGAAAAAAGCTAGCATTTTCAGCAATAAATCACATTTTTAATGTTAAAATATTATTAAAAATAAATCACAATTTCTAATCATAAAAATAGCAATAAAACACATTTTAAATAAGCATTGAAAATAAGATTTTTTTTTTTTATAAAAATTAAAAATGTTTCAAAATTTTTTATTATTTTAAACAAAATCATTAAATTTGAAATACTGATTTTCTTGTTTTGCGTGGCGTAAATGTTATAAAATTCGGATTGGTGTCAGGATCAGTTCCCGTGGCGTGAGAAAGGTTGGGAATCGTGCGGCGTAGGGGTTACAAATGGCGGATGAAAATGATCCACGTATCGAAAGTAAACGAGCTGAGATACAAATTGGTCGGCAGTGACCATTTGCTCTAATCCCTCTCACTCCCCCCGCCATCTGGACACCCCTTTGAGTTATTTGTTGGACAGAATTTCCAAGTGACCGCCCCTCGCGTATATATTTTTTTTTTCACTCAATTTCTTTTCTATTTCATTTCCAATGTAACGTAATGTAGGTGACGCTAGTTGCCTTAACAGTCGTGACGTATGGCGCAGATTATATCGAGATGACAAATGCTTTTGCACCCTGTTAAGTTACAAGGGTGGCCGAAGATTAGAATCCAATTTAGCGCAAATGTCCGCTGTTTGAAAATCGTTTTGCAGGGCTAATCGAACTCTTTACAGATGTGTTTGTAGAAAGCGCTTTAGAAATCTATAAGCATATCTCGGGGAAGAAACACAGAAGCATTGTGCAATTTTAGATTTTATGGGAGGAAGACAAATTTTAAACGAAATTAAAAGTTTTGGTCAATTTTATTAATAAACCTGCAAACATTTCAGAGATTGCGTGAACCGGAAGCTGGAATTAGGGACTCTGAAGGAATATTAAATTTCGTAAACAGTTTTAGCAATAAAAAGTTTTACATTTTTCGGAATAAAATTACACAATTTACTTAAATGTTGCTCAATTTTTGACTAACTTATTCATTAATTTTTTTTCTCTCGCAAAACCGTTTGCTAAATTCATTTAAATATTTAACAAAATATTATTATGAAAACAGTTGTAAATTAATTAATTTTCCTCGCATTTTCCTACAATTTTCATTATTAATACAGTAACTTTTTTTTATTATACTGTATTACCACATTTTGTTAGATTTATTTCAATTAAATTGCACGTTTATTATGATGCAATTGCGGATATAATAATTTTCCATTGTTAATTTTATCAACAATAAAAAGTTTCCACATTTCTTATTAATATAATTACCGTATTTTCAATTTTCTATTTTTATATCTTTCGCTAAATCGATACCGGTATTACCGTATTTTAGAAAATGTTTCCAACGCATCGCTAAATGTCTGAGAGAACTACCGTAGCTATCAAGTTTCGTACCCGTACATCGAAATATTCAAAGAGTTCCATTTTACGGTCAAAACTTTCATCCGAACTAAAATTATTCCGCGCGGTTAATTATGGTCGACGGAGAAAACGTTTTCCAAGTACTTAATGAATCTATTAGCTAATTACAATTCCATCCTCCTCATCTTTCCTCGTCATACAATATCCATCCATCCAACCCCATCTTTTATCCATATCAGGAATAATTAATCCCTCATTATTTTCTCTTGCTTAAAATTCATAACAAAAGCCGCGCGTGTTGTTGTTGTCGATGGAATTACTTGCTCAACTGATAACGCTTTATGAACGAAAAAAAGAGAAAAGCAAAACACAATAATTTTACCAGTAAATAAATAACAAAAAAATATATATAAACAATTGATAATCAATTTTGAATTATCGTTTCTCTTTCTCAGCTGTTGCCTTAACTGGGAACGAAAATTAAGTCGTTTGCAAAGAAAAAAAATTCCTTCCGACTTATTTATGACGTCATAAAAGGAAGAAGAGGGTTGGATAAGAGTCGTCTGTTATAATAAATAAATATTTGCGCGCGCGCATCACAGATTCGTCCGTTAAGCAAAACAAATCTCCGCCACTTGAAAATTGAAGAAAAGTCAACAAAAAAAAAAAAAAAAAGAAAGCAGAAGAATAAATTTTTCTTAAGGTTCTATTACGTTACAAGCAGACGACTATTCCCGCACTAAAAAGTATTTACGTTGAAGGAGAAGTGGGGGATAGGGTGGGGTTTAGCGAACACTAGATGGCACTTCTTATCTCGGTCCAAACACTCACTTGTTTGAAATTACTCGACTGCTACAAGTGCAGAAGGAGTAGGCTCTGATTTGATAGGCTGTTAGGGGTGGTTGCCTGGGTGGGAGGGGCAGGGGATGAATGCTTTAATGACAAAATGCTATCTCTCTCGCTTTTCTATGCGCCACCAAAGAAGTCAAATTAAACGATTTTCCAATGCTCTCCTCATTTTTTTTTTACTTTTTCGTTTATTTTTTTATACGTATAGTACTGGTATATATAAAAAAAAAATCAAAATTATTTTATACGCAAGCGCCGTCGCCTCCAACTTCTTAAAATCTATTCTTAAACCTCTCACTTTAATGTTTTATCATGTTTTGAATAGCATAATTACAAATCTAAAACTAATAATCACCTCATTAAAATAATTTTGCTCTCAACATCTAAATTAAATTCTCTTCCATCTTTAGTTTTACGGTATACCCATTGCCTAACAACATACTGTGCAACGATTGTTAATACGGTAACTCAATTCTCCATCTATAACTCGCTTTCCATTAAAAATAAACGCGAATGTTTTTCCTCCATTCTCAAAATCTTCCTTCAAATAACATAGAAGACAAAGTGGCCAGATTCCACTTAATATCCCGGGAACAGTTTGGAGAAGAAGAAAAAAAAAGTTGTTAAGAAGTTGTCAGTCCGTTTCATCCCTTTAAATTTACGTCGAGGGAATACGGAGAACGCACGCACCTTTTCAACTGTTCCCCGAATTGGGTTCCCTGGCGAGTAACGAGCGAAGACGACACAAAAAGCGTGGCCATGCGTCATCAACACCGACCTATTCATACATAGTGGATGTACCCGGTGCGGTGTCCATCCAACCATGCAAATGCGCGAGATGTAAGAGTGTGGAGGGTGGGCGGGGCATCACTTACTACAGGGGAGAGAGAGAGATCTAATCCATCCCAAAATACAATCCGAATTCATGTTCTGCATCATAGACTACATCCATATGGATCGCAGACAATCGAAAGAGAAACCTTAATCTCTCCACAGCTTGGCCTAATGCTGCATCCTACCTGGGATCGAGCGAGATGAGAAAGGGCTGAGTCGAGGGAGCTTTTATTGATTTTGCAATTAAGGATTGATTCGTTGAGCTGCCAAATAATAAAAAAAAGAGAAGGGGGGAGTAAGCAAAAAAAAAAAAGAAAGAAAGGAGAAGAGACATCCATCATTAGTGCTCGCTTTCAATGTTAGAGGCACTTGTTTGTATACACGTCCCGCACATATACAGACTGTAGTAGGGGATTGAGATTAGATGTAAGGATATTTGTCACGTAGTCAACTCACACTACGTCAATCGTTTCTAACAACATCCTTCTGGCCCTTTAAGTTTAAGCAGAAGGCTCCCTCACAGAGGAGGCAAACACTCTTTAAGCGTACATTCGTACGACATCTAAAATTCTGCTTATTACTCACAAATAATTTTAAAATGTTAATTATAAACAGACTTTGTTAATGTATTTCCTAATTGGTTTCTACTTGAATTCTTGGTCGGGCCTTGTAAAACATTTGCGTGCGGTCCTGACTCGCCTTAGAAAAGTGGTTTAGCGCGAAAATTTCGATTTATTGAAATTTCGTTTCCGGTTGGACTGAAAGTGTATATTTGTTATCCCTTTCGTGGATGATCAATGGCAGAGCACTTTAGACTTCAGAGAATGATAGATAGGGCCGAGCTTTTGGCTCAAGTGAATGAGAAAAAACGGCCCTGCAAAAAAAAAAAAAAATCTCCTGAATGAGAGTATGAGGGAGGGAGGGAGGGTAGGTGGTGTCGGGGTGGAAGATAGATGGAGAAAGAGAAAGAAAAGACCATCTACATGACGAACAATATCTAACCACTGTAGCTTCAGTCCCCCATGTTTGATTTGCTTTTGTAGACCCAAAATTGTATTTTTATGCAAATGAGATAAGATGAACAAGCTAAGCTTATATACTTGTGGAGAAAGAGATATATTAAGAGTGAGTGAGAGAGAGATCGGGGAAAAAAGTTGTAGTGAATAGACCGATGGAATAAGAAAGAAAAAAAAATAAAAAGAAAGAAAATGAGAATGGTTTAAGTACATTTCTATATCTCTCTCGCTCTATCTATTCCTCATCCACCCCACTCCTCCCTCCCACCCATCACATGTCTCTCTCCTTCGTTTTCAATTTCTCTGTCTCAACATCATTCTCATCCACACGCATTCGCTCGATTTTTAGGAAATGGTCAACGCCCTCTACCGGGAGCTTTGCGTGCAAGCTTTTTTTAATGCCCTCAATCGCCTCATTTAATATCACGTATTGATCAAACTGTCAACAAATTTTCATCCAATAATCAACCCTTTCATCTCGGTACAATCATCAAAAGTTGAAGAAACGAATAGAAAAAATTATTCTCATTGCACTTGGAACTTACAAGTAGGTTCCCAAAAGATGTAAACAAGGCTGTCTATCAACTTACATAATTGCAATAATACATTCACAAGCTTCCAATTCGATTTGAGATGGAACCACCGGCTTTAAGAATTTCAACCATTTCTATGCGTTTTAAAGAAAATACAGTACTGTACTTATAGTTTTAAGATGCACTTTTAAGGTGGGGAAAATTCTAGATTTTATTATTATTTTTAATTCGAGAGAGGTTCCGGTTGTAATTATTTCATCAAAACAACTTCCGGTTTTAAAAATATTTCCATGTAAAAATTTCGATTTTTTTAAAGAAACGTTTTTTTTTACGCATTGTTACATCGCAAAATTTAATAAAAATTGTCGAAACAATAATATTTTGTGTCGCATTGTAGAGAGTACAACGAGTAATATTTTCTTTAATTTCAAAGTAGAAAAAAAAAAATCTTTTAGTTGTTGCACGAAGAGTGAGTGAGAGTGGTGTAGAAAGATAGACAAAGCCTGTCTTTGACAGAGACAAAGTGAGACAAGGAAAATTCTATAGAAACTGAGACAAGAAAAATGATGCAACAAGGAGTAGTTGGGGGGGGGGGATGTGGAGGGAGAGTAAAAGATGGAGAGAGGGAGGGGTTCAATTCTCTCCCTTACACCCCCACTCCCTCTCAGAAACACAGAACATACAACACGTAATAAAGAATGGGAGTTGAGGGAGAGACAAAGCGTCGTCGTATAATGTTGGAGAGAGCGAGAGACAATCAACGAAAAATCCCATTAAAACGTTGGATATGACTTATGTAGAAGAAAAACGAAGAGAAATAAATCGAAAAAAAAAAAAGAAGAAAAAAAAAAGAAAATTTTACTCTTACAAAATTAAAAGTTGGAAGATGAAACAGAAAGGACATTAACTTGTCGTTACGTCATCGAGTGACCACAAAGTTAAACGACCAAAAACATAAAAAAAAGAAGCAAAAATTCATAATAAAAGAAGAAATTTTTCAGAAAAAAAAAAACCACTCAAAAAAGAAATAAAACTCCAAACTAAGTTGAGTAGGCGTGTCTTTAAACCCCACCTTCTCTCTCTCAATAAATCTATCCAAAATTTTGGTAGTGTTTCCTATATTTCCCATTTTCTTTTTCCCTGCAATTCACATGATAAAAGTATACAATTTTTTTTTTGGAAAACCTAATAAAATAAAAGTCTACCAAAAAATAAATAAATAAATAACCCACTCAAACAATGTGCGGTAATAAAATTCTAAAATTTAGTTATAGGCGTGGTTTTAAGCTCCGCCTTTTTTTACATAAAACTAAATCCCAAAAATTCGATTTCTCATAATTCCTATTTTTCTTGTAAAAAAAATTAATCAAAAACCACTAAAGTAAAATTCAAGTAAACCAAAAAAAAAAAAAGTTAATATTTTAACGGTACCCTTTCTTCAAATATTAAAAAAAAAATAAGTTTTGAACTCTAAAATTTATTAAAATCCAATTTTTTATATACAAAAAATGCAATAAAATAAGTGGATTTTTTCAAAAATTTAAAAAAAAAATTAATTTCTGAATTTTAAAATTTATTAAAATCCAATTTTTTATTTAAAAAATGCAAGAAAATTAATAAAGTTAAGTAGACCTAGATTTATTTAAGCTCCTCCCTAACTACAAAAAATACGTCCATTCAACCATTATAATATTGTCATTTTTTCTTTGCAATTCATATTAAAAAAAAAAACTTAACAAAATAACATAAAACCACTCAAAAAATCGAATAAAATTTATAAAGCCCCGCCCTTTAATTTAACACGCTCGTATTTTCCATTCTTCTACTTCACGCAACCATTTGTACGCATGCGCCTTTCTCTCCTCCGCCGAAACATTTTCAATAGTTCCAGCTTAAAACTGATGGCCCTCGTATTTTCTATTCACGTAAGAGGGGGGGAGTTAGGGTGGTGAGGGGGAAGGGGAAAGAAGGTGTAATTTTCTTGAAAGCAAAAGTCATCAAAAGTTGTCAGTTATCGTTTTGTCGCTCGTCCCACGTGACCCGTTGTTCCCGCGCATAACAATACATAAAACACGCTCGTCTGCTACTTTCTTTCCTACGTCATCTCCGCATAGCAATAACAAACCACATACACAAGCGAATAACACGCATGAATAAAAAGTAGGAAATTTTTATTTTATGCATTTTCTTCCTTCGCCTTTTTTTTCTTCTTCTTTCTCTCTGTCTCTCTCTCTCCATCTCTCGTTCGTGTCGATACAAGTGTATGTAAATGGAGTATATAAACAGGCATAGACATTTTTTTTTCTTCATCTCTCTCTCATCTCTCTTATATCTTCTTTTTACGGATCGAATGATGTTTTCGCCACAACCAAGGTTTATAGGGCCATCGTGTGTCATAAATCACCGCGCTTACAATTTCCCCGCTGCTTTTTCTTATTTCAAAAACTTCAACCACTTTTTATTCATCGACTTTATTCGTAAAAAATAAATATAAACTTATTTCATTTGTAGCCAACTCGCTTTACGTGTACGTCAACGGTAACGCTAACCCCGACGTAAACGAAGTCAACGCTTTTGTAACCTTAGAAAATTACTCTGAATGAAATGTTTTACTGAATAATTTAAATGTTGGTGTGATAAATAAAATTTTTTACTGTGTTTGAAAATAAGTGATTCGATATAAGCTAAAAAAAATTTAAATTTACAAAAAGAAATTTAGGCCTACAGTATATTTTAAAAAAAAGTATCGTACTCTATTTTCGATAAATCTAAAAAAAAAAATGCAAAATGATTAATGTTGAATTTTTAGATTTTGACATTATTAGTTACTGATTTTCAAGTTTTACCATTAATTCCAGACTTTGTTTGAAATTTCAGATTTTAGAATTAAAAAAATTATAGTTTTCAAATTTCAAGATGTACTAATTCTATTAAAATATTTTTTACAATTCGTAAAACTAATATTAAAATTTTTTGGTGTTAGAATTTCAATAATAAAATTTTTTTTTTTTGGAATTGAGGTCTTATAGTTTTGCAATACACTATTTACTTTAAAAATGTGTTCCGGTACATTCCCAGGCTTTAGAATTTCGAGAATTTATAAGCACCGGTACCGCGTTCAAAATTTCAATATTCTTGATTCTGTTACAGTAAAAACGCTTATTTTATTAAACATCTACAAATGACGACATTGTAAAAAATGCATACATTTACTTGCCAGTGGATGTATAAGTAAAAAAACCCATACTTTGAGATTTCTGACGTTCGGGATTATCGCTGTTACTCACAACGAAAATGCATGCGCCTGTTTTCCATTTTTAATCATGTTCTACGTTGCCGGTAGCCAAGAGTTTTATGTGTCAACAAGAGAGAGATAGACTATCGATTGGCCATTATCGCTCATGCAAATCGTCCGATATCAGGATAAAAATCCCTGTTGACAGCCGACTTTATATTTCGGTAGAAAGATAAAGCTTTGAGATAGAAAGAAAAGGGAACGACTCCGTGTGTATTTTATAACTATTTTCCCACCAAAAACGTCAAAAAAAGATAAAAAAAAAAAAAGTGTTACAAACAGTGCGAATCGTGGGTGGTCTTGCTTTCCTCCACTCATATCTACAAAAGAAACTAGTGATTTTTAGTGGCAAAAATGAGGTTTCTATAAAGAAAAAAAAAAGTAGTGGGAGAGTATAGTATATTGTTCCATCTGCGAACGAACGCCATTATCGGAAGTTGCGCACCTAATGGGCCACCTGACGGAAACCAAATAATTACATATTGATTTTTTTTTCCTCTTTTCCCTTCTCCCGTCATTTTTATATGTCTGACAATGGCGCGCACTCTATCAACTTCTGCTCTTAGCCCACTCGAAAATATATCAACAGTATTGAAAACAGTCAATGTAACGAAAATTTAAATAAACAAAATTATCGATAAAACAAAAGTTTTAAAAAATAACATCGAATTTTTTCATATTTCACGACTCCTAGCTCTGTTATTTCAACATTTTCCATTGCACTTTGTTTTTCATGTTAGTGCGTTTTGATGTCAGTGCGTAGTAGGCGGTTAGTGTTCACATGAGAACGCGAAATGATTCTTGAACGGAAATAAAATTTATGTTAATGAACGAAATCCCCGCGTTAATTATACGCGCGCGAATTAAACGAGTAAATAGACATGTAGAGTGGACGAAACGAGAAAAGGTAGGGGTGGTTGAGGGGGAAAAGAGAAAACGGACAGTGATTACGTTTTATATGGCTTCGCCAATAACCACAAAAGGCTCGTAAAGTTGACCATCACCTTGCAAAGCTCTTTGGTCACTCGTCGTAATTCGGTTAGGACAGCGGAAGAGGATTAGTCCGACCGTCCTTCATTTCTAAACAAGCTTTTCTATTTCGCCCACCCAACCACCCATTTACACACTTGACCAACGGCCGGAAAAAGAGGAAGAGAGAGAGAGAGAAAAAGTTATCTTGTTTATAACCCAAGCAGCATTTAGCGACTAATGACCATTAAAAATGACCATTCATTTTCATTCCATCTGCTTTATGTACGGCTAGGTGGACACACACGGACACTGACTTAACTTAATACTAGTAAATTACTGCGCGGTTATTTGCTGGGTAAACACGAGGAGACCTACTGTATGTGATATGGTCCTCGTTCGTCTGGACACTACAAGACTACGACTGCTATTCATCTTTTAATCTCTCTCAGCAAACAGATGAATTATAAAAGCTCAGTCAGCAAAATTGGATGGACAAAGTAAAGCGGGTTTTATGAAAATTGGGGATTCCAATTATAATACCGGAAGTAAATTGAAGTTAAGCGCCTCAAATTTTGGTACAAATTTATTAAATTGACCATTTGAACTCGTGAAATGAAAAAGTTTCTTACCTAAAAACAAAAATCTGAATTAATTTGTGAGTTAAATTGAATAACTTTGAATTTATTTATGATTTAAATTCGATAAGTGTATATGCATTATTTTACCAAATAAAAAATGTTGTAAATTAAAAACAAAATTTTTTGCTTAAGTTTAAAATTATTTTGAAAAGTAATAAACTGGAATTTCACTAGAATAACAGAAATTGTGCACTTTAATTAACAAAATTTGAGATTTTATTTCCCAATTTACTAAATTTTAAAAATCAGCAATATGTCTTCAAATTTTGCGCAATTATTTGCCAATTTTATAACAAAAATAATACAGTACATCGATTTTTATTATAATATTCGTGTTAAAAACCTATCTAGAAGAGCTACAGTATCATAATCATTAGCCCCGACCACCTACATTTACTATTTAATTTACATAACGAATAGTTGTGGTTCACTCAATCGTTAAATAGCATACTAATATTATCCAAATACAGTAATGCAGACTGTCTTTTACGCTCCCACATTTTGCCGCCGAAGTACGTCATCGCAATTTTCCCCGGGAAGAGGAGAAAGATGCAGAAACGGCGCTGCTTGTTAATATAATTACTTCCACCGGTATTCTAATAATAATTGTAGGCTACAATCGAGGTACACGCCCCGGCTCCACCCACACTTTACATCGACCACGCCTACCACACCCCTAACAACACAGCGAGAGGCAGAGAGAGTATGTGTGAGAGAGAAAATCAATGGCCGCCACAAAAACACAACACGCAACATGGATTTAGATGAACGCTTAAATGAGAAATAATAGCAACGACGAAAAAGAGCGTAAATGAACGAAAAGTGTGCGCTAAATATAGACTTAGTACAGTATAATAAAGTTCAACGAAGATCGACCTTTTTTCAGAACTAAGATTTTGTTAAATTAGGCAGGATTATGAATGGGAGAAAATACTGCTTCCGGTTTCATTCTCGTTTTTCTTGCATAAATTACAAATAAAATGGAATAAATACTTAGTTTATAAATACTCAGATATAAATCGAAATTCTAAATTTAAGACTTGCTACATTTTTAATATTGGAATTTTGCCCAACTTTTATTAATCATTGATCTTATTTAAAATTAAAATCCACCTAAATCTTCATTAATAATTTATAACTACCCAGGGATTAATATAGGATAAATATCTTATAATATTATACATTTTTTTTTCTTTTTTTAAAATAACTCTTTTTAATTTTTGATATACAGTAAAAACCGTTTATAGTGCGACCGCTTAAAGTGCGAAACCGCCTGTAGTGCGATTTTTCCCTGGTCCCTTG
>JAQGAZ010001222.1:0-34028 GCA_034692225.1 Polydesmus complanatus | reverse complement strand
TCACTTCTTACGAGGACGTTCCGACCAAGAGTGAAGATGACCTGTTGAAGGCCGTCACTCAGCAACCCGTGTCCGCCTTGATCGACGCCAACCACGCAGAGTTCATACTCTACAGCGGAGGTAATTAGGTGATAGTATAAAGGCAACGCTCCGTTCTAATAGCACTTTTTCATTAGGCGTGTATTATAATGGCGAGTGCGTTGCGAGCGAAGTGAACCACGGCGTTTTGGTCGTCGGCTACGGCGATGAGGCTGGAGAGGAGTATTGGATCGTCAAGAACAGCTTCGGAACTGCTTGGGGCGAAGAGGGCTACATCCGCATGTCCAGGAACAGGAACAACAACTGCGGCATCGCCACTCAAGCCAGCTATCCCATCTACTAATTAACTTAAAGCAGTGTTTATTTATTTATAAAAACAAAAAATGGAAAATTAAATATTCGATTTTGAGCTAATAAAAGAAAATTATTTATCAATTTGAAGTCTGATTCCTTAATGAGCTCTATAATATAGGCTATAATTATATTGATGGGTTTCGTTCCATAATGAGCTATACATGTACAATGTTAATACAAATATTATTATTTACTCTGACATAAATAATCGTATACTGACTACTGTAATAGGGTTAGAGAACACAATATTCAATACTACGGTATTTATATTGCCTCATAACTCATTGTGTTATTCGCATGTGCTTTACAATTGTTTTACTTTTGGGCTCCGAAGTGTAATCTGGACTTGAAGGAGCTAATTAAGAAAATTGTATAGCGCAATTAAAAATTGATAACATGTTGACATGAAACTCTCGGCTCGATATTTAAGGTCTTTTTTTTTTGAATTAATGATAATCGGGTTCTTTATCTAGTGGAGACCTTTCTTCCTGTGTCTCTTAAAAGTTAGGAGGGGAAAATACAGGTTGATTGATAACTCTCTGTTTTATAACCTTCTGATTTTTAATTGTAAAATAAAAGTTCTTTTTAAAAAGTATAGGCTACATAAATACTAATTAATTATGGCTGGGAGTAGTCACTACTGGTTAATTAAGAAGATAAAGTCTTAAGTCAAATTGATAGAAGATTTTAAAAAAAAAAGAGATGGACTCAAGCATAAATAATATTGAAAACCATTGTTTTTCTTTATTATTTGTGGGGCTAATTAGCGTTCAGAAGCCCAAAATTTTGTTCTCCCATTTTAAAATTTTTAAAAAATAATTTAAAATACTTCAAAAAATTATTAAAAATAAATTAAATAGCATTTTACAGAAAAAAAGAAAAAAAAAAAAAAAACCATTTGGAAAATTGAAAACAGAAATAAAAAACAAACATTGGCCTTCTTGAGAAACTATACAATAACACATACAAAACTTCCTCTGCACAGACAATTGATTCAATTTTTTTATATAATTTGCATAATTAAAGAGTAAAACAATATAAATTTATTAACCTTGGAGTGAGAATGTGAGACCATAACAAGCAGTGAGCACCTGCTTTTGCTTATAGAAATTGCACTAATGCTTCACTAATGCTTCCCTAATGGGACAGCAATATCAATCACACTTCAAAGTAATTGAAAATGATAGCGCTTAAAAACGAAACTCTCCAATTAATCGAAATTTAATTGTTTTCCTATCTATCGATTACTCTTCTAATGAGTTATCTGGTAAAAACCCTTCCCCCTTATTTACGGGAAAATTATAAGGGAAAAGCGATAGTCATCATGAAATGACGACCAATGATTGACTTCGTTGTATTAATCATTTAGAAATATCGAAATAAACGTTGATAAAAAAAAAATAAAATTTGATTGATTACCTAAATTACAATTTTCCACGTGTGAGTTATCAGGAAAATAACGACTAATTGCTCAACAAAAAATAACAAAACGAAAATGATAAAGAGTTTAAAAAAAAAAAATGAACTTGATGTCAAAGATAAATCATAACAAGAAAATTTACAAGTACAGTAGCACATTTGGTTTAATCAGACAATTTACTTTCATATTCCATGTTCTATTACACGTAGTTGGATTATCACGATCAGAAATAAGGTATATAAAGCCAAGTGTGGAGCACGGTAAATCATCAGCAACTCACAACTAAACTCATCCCAGCAGCGCTTTCAGCAATGTCAACCAAAGTTTTGATCGTTCTCACCTGCCTGTTGGCCCTTTCGATGGCCACTCCACCCAACGAATGGGAGTCGTTCAAGACCCAATTCAACAGAAAGTACAAAAACCCGACCGAAGAAGCCTTCAGGAAGAAGATCTTCTTAGACAATAAGATGACTACATGTATTGACCAACACAACAAAAGATTCGAAGAAGGAAAGGTCACTTTCACCATGGGCATCAACCAGTTCTCAGACATGGTAAAACCCAATCCTTTTAATAAGACACAATTGTCTCTGAATTGCTTTTGTTATATAGACCACAGAAGAGTACAGTGAACAGTTGAATGGCTACGTGATGGCTCCTTACGACCCATCCGCTCCTTTCCACCAGAGCACCGGAGACCCATCTCCCATCGCCGTAGATTGGAGAAATCAAAACTGCGTGACCAGAGTAAAAGACCAAAAGAAGTGCCGCTCTTGTTGGGCCTTCGCGGCCGTAAGTCAATCACTAAGTAAATTAAAAACATAAAATACTAATTGGCTTGGGTGATTAGACCGGAGCGGTAGAGTCCCTCCATTGCATCAACACCGAGGACCTGGTTGAAGTGAGTGAGCAGCAGTTGATGGACTGTTCGTGGGACGAAGGGAACCGAGGGTGTCAAGGAGGAAACGTTAATAAAGCCTTCGAATACGTCATCAGTAAAAACGGGCTGGACAAGGAAGCCGACTATCAATACGAAGGAAGAGTAAGATAAATCTACAACTATTTCCTCTAATAATTACACGCGTTTAAATGTATGTTTTGGTTGGATAGGATAACACGTGTCAATATGAAGCGGAGAAGAAAGCAGCCAGCATCAGTAGCTTCAATAACATTTTGAAGGGTAAAGAAAGGGACCTGATGGAAGCTGTTACCGTCCAACCAGTGGCCGTGGCCGTCGACGCCAACCACACCTCCTTCAAAGCCTACACAACGGGTAAAAACAATAGCATATAACTATTGTTAAATAAACGTAATTAAAGTAAACTTAAACTCTCTTATTAGGTATCTACTTCGAACAAGACTGTTCGCAAACTAAATTGAACCACGCAATGTTGGTGGTGGGCTTTGGTACCGAAGCTGGTCAAGACTATTGGATCGTGAAGAACAGCTGGGGAGCGGATAATTGGGGCGAGAAGGGCTACATCCGCATGTCCAGGAACAGGAACAACAACTGCGGAATAGCCACTCAGGCCAGCTATCCAGTCTTCTAAGCACAAACAAATCTTAATACACTGTAATTCTGTTTTGTGCATTATTATTGTTATTAAATAAATAATAATTATGAAATGAAATCATTGCCTACGATGTTTTATTTTTTTTCCTATCTGGAAAACTTATTCACAGAATTTAATATGAGTTTTAATATAAACTAATATTTCGAATTTAATTCCATCAATCACATTCGATAACAATTTTCGAATTGATAACAAAGTTCGAATTATACATGAACAGTTTTTCTCGTTTTAAAATCAATTTTCTAGTTTTTATCATTCAATGGAATATTACCAAAAAGTGTTTGGGTGAGAGGAAGAAATAGGAAACTGATAAGTATCAATTACGCAGTTTCACAAGAATAGAATTAAGACTTTGATCAAATATTTCTTAATCGCCCTTTCATTTTCATAATCAAATTAAGTACATGTACTCAAATGAAAACCCGCTCTCTTACAAAATTATAATGTAATTCAAATAAAATAGGTACTGTACATGTAAACGTGATTTAAGAAACGCAAACCCATTACTCGATACAAATTGAAACGCCAATTGAACAATCGTCACAGTTATTCTAATTAAATAATAATTTTAATAACATAGCTTTTGGCGCTTTTACTTTGCCTAAATTATTGGCTGTAAATAAATTAATCGCAAAATTACCTCATTTTTAATTTATATCTTTAAGTCCCTAAAAATTTCAGTGGACAGATGAAGAGTTACAAGATGGTTTTACTTGACCAATCAGACTATTCTTAAGAACACGCAGGATTAGCCGCCGATTGGAGACTCAAGTATACATAGTCCAACAACTGTAAATAACCCGAATCAAATTGTGACAGAAACTTCAAAGAAGTAACACGAATGGACACGACACGAGCAATTAACAAAAATAAAACTATATAAAAACCGGAAATGTACTAACGTTAAGTATCAAATAGCACGTTATAGATTGCTTATAAATCTGATAAATAACGTTTGAGGTCCCGAAAGAAATAAAATATGGCTCGTGAGTAATAATATTCGTTTCAATCTCAAATTGTAAACTTTTATTTCATTAAATAAAAATAATAATCGATAAAATGTACATTTTAATACTGCTCTAAAAGTGCATTTCAAGACTGTGAGTAGAAGGTAGGGTACATTGCTTGTTTGGCAATACCGCAGTTGTTGGCTTGATTTCTCACCATTTTAATATATCCTTCTTCACCCCACCCAACACCGTAGCTGTTCTTCACCAGCCAATAGTCCTTTCCACTGTCACTATCAGTGCCATAACCGACAACTAGAGCCGCGTGATTCACGTCATTCGTAGGTGCACAATCTGGTTCGTCATATACGCCTAATTGTATAAAATATAATTAAGTTCTTAAAAGTTCTTTTATTTTTTTTACCGTCGCCATAAAACTGGAAAGTTTTGTGGTTGGCATCAACGGCCACGGAAACTGGTTGCTGAAGGACAGCGTTGGCCAAATCGTCTTCAGAGTCAATTTGAACGTAAACGTAGCTCTCAAGTTCTCCGTCATTTGTGTCAGCTACGTAATCGCAAGTAGGTGGTTCTTTCTAATATTACGCCAAAAATTACAAACTCATTACAGTAAAAAGACATTGCTTAGTAAGCCTACCACTCCTGCGTACGGATATGCATCTTCAGTGTTGATACCTCTGTTACCGATAATGTATCTGAAGGCTAACTCGGTATTCCCTTCAACACATCCTCGGTTCCCCGTTTTAATTGAGCAGTCGATCAAGTTCTGCTCACTCAGTTCAATGAGATTTCCGGTTCGGATACATTTGATAGATTCGGCGGCGCCAGTCTAATCGTCTCAAATATTAAATATTAATATTAAAATATTAATTATTATTGATAATGTGAAACAACTCACGGCGGAGAAGGCCCAACACGCTCCGCATAAACCCTGGTCTTTAACCTCAGTCACGCAATTGATTTCCCTCCAATCGATAGATTCCGGAGAGTTGCCTCGGAGTGTATGGTTAGCGACCTCATCTGCATCTTCAAACGCGGCCATTTCGTCGTGGAGATACTTATCATTAAATTCTTCGCGGGTCTTAAAAATTTCGAACGGAAATAATTATTATTAACGTTATTTACCGAGTTGCATTAGTGCAAATTACCATGTCAGCGAATTGGTTGATCCCTAAAGTGTAGGTGAATTCTCCTTCACTAAACAAAGTGTTGTGTTCGTCGATTAACAACTTGTTATCTATGAAGATGTCTTTCCTATATTCTTCTTCTTCGGGGCTGGCGTATTTACGGTTGAACTCTGTTTTAAAAGCCTCCCATTCGAGGTCCAACTCGTCGGCCGAGACCAAAACCAACAAAACAAATGACAATATAATCGAAAAGTTCATTTTGAAAATCGATCAGTTTTGTGGCAATAATCAATTCTAAGCCTGATTTATAAATGCTGCCTTTTTAAATGCTTTTTCACTTCCTCCTTCTAATCACTTTAATCTATTGATTATGGCCTCTTCAATTTTATAAAATAAAAATATATACAGTATATATATACATGTATAGTCTGTGGATTGGTCCAGATAATAGAAAACTACTTAATACAATGATAATCGATTTTCAAAGGAAACAATTTAAGAGATTTTTTTCCCCCTTTGATTACTGTACTATCATTTTCTATTTAAACAGATACCACTTTACGATTACTGCTCAGTATTTTCCAATATGATTAATATTGACAACTAAATCGAAAATAGACCCTCTTAAATTTTATTTAAAAAAAAAATCGAGTTGTAGTTTTCCTTTTGAAAAGATAAACAAAAATCTCGACATTTTCCATTATCTAAATATATTTTTTTTCTTTTAAAAAGATAATGTTTATAGATTAAGGTTATCAATAAAACTATATATATAAGAGTAACTCTGGCCGCTTTTAAAAGCGCACTACATTTGAACCTCATAATAATAATATCTCACAAAATAATTGTATTTAAAATGAAATCCTTGATTATCGCAATACTATTTTACCTATCGATTAGCGCTAATAGTATGGCCACTAGAAAAAGCAGTTGGGAGGCATTCAAAGAAAAATATAATCGCACGTACGCGAATCCGGTAGAAGATGTTTTGCGGCAGACCATCTACGACGCGAACCAAGCGGCTATCGATCAACACAACATACAGTATGACCTAGGGGAAACCTCTTTCAGAATGAGAATGAACCAGTACGGCGATTTGGTAATACTATTATTTGTTTACCCACTACAATAATTGACTCAAGTATAACTCATGTTTTTAAAAAAATTTAATATAGACAACGGAGGAATGGAATCAACTGATAAACGGCTACACGACGAACAGCCGGAAACCTGAACACGTAAACACCAAAATAATTGTAGATACCGTCGATTGGAGAAACAGAAGTTTCGTAACCAGAGTTAAGAACCAAGGCCAATGCGACTCCTGTTGGGCATTTTCCGCCGTAAGTAAATTGTAGCTTACTTAAGACTCCATTGAAAACCATGGTTAATTAATGAAGTTTAGGCAGGAAGTACGGAATCCATTCATGCTATTAAAACTGGAGAGCTGGTTGAATTGAGCGAACAGAACTTGATCGACTGTCCTTCCAAAGTCACTTTGAAACGAGGATGTGAAGGAGGATATACTGAAGACGGGTTCGAATCAATTATAAAGAACAAGGGCATCGATACCAGTGCCAGCTATCCTTACCAAATGAGAGATGTATGCCTAAACAAAATATTTTCGCATTTCAGTAGCAGTAATAGTGTATTCATTATCTGTACATATATGCACTTATAGGATACTCCATGTAGGTACAACGCTACCAATAGAGGAGCCACAATTACGAGTTATATCTCAATTGCTCGTGGCAATGAATCCGAACTACGTGATGCTGTGGCTCAACAACCCGTTTCCGTCGCCGTTGATTTCGGCAACGAATCCGACGCATCAGCATTGATGTTTTACAAAAGCGGTAAGCAACATTACAATAATTAATATAAATTAATAATAATTTCTTCTTAATTAGGAGTGTATAATAACCCAAATTGTTCTACCACGACACCGAATCACGCTGTACTTTGCGTCGGTTACGGCACAGACCCTGAAACTGGACTCGAGTATTGGCTGGTGAAGAACAGTCAAGGTGAGAAGTGGGGTGACAAAGGATATTTCAAGCTAGCTAGGAATGAGAATAATATGTGCGCCATCGCTTCAATGGCCAACTATCCGGTAATCGAATTACCTAACCACAGTACTGTATGACGTTTGACCAACTCAATAATTTTTAAAACTCTCCCCCTCCCTCTCAAAAATAAAATGATAAAATCATCAGCATGTACGACAGACGAAATAAATAAAAATAAAATCTGATTTTAAGAAAATTATTTCCGTTTCAACTGATAAAAGATTAAATCTCAACACTTTTTTAAAACAACTAACGTGATGAACCAAGACTTTTTTTTATTTTTGGATAGAAAACAAAAAGGTTTTAAAAAGTGATTAAAAGTATGAAATAAAATATCTTATCGCTTTGCACTGCAATAAAACTTTTAAATCAAACTTTCATTTTTGTCTATTACCGTTTTTCTCTTATATACAGTACACTAGTAATAAAGTAAACCGTAAATAAAAAGAAAATTAAAAGCTTTAAAAAATCATCATGAAAATTGAAGACACGCACAAACCATTCAACGGAGATACGATTGAAACACCAATTAAACAATAAATTTTTACAGCTATTATCTAAAATAACAATCTACAAAATATTAGTTCCTAATAAAGTCAGATAATAATATTAAAAATGTTTTATGCGTGAATTGCAGAACCCTGTTGCCTGCAAAAGTCTTTAATGCATAAACTAATTTTAAAAAAGTATTGTTGATGAAATAATAAAATAATTATTCTACTGTTTACTTTTGCAACTCATTTAAAATTAGAAGTTTAACCTGCTATTATTTTATGTAATGAAACTGTTTACGATCGTATATTAAACGATTTGTCTCATCAACATTATTAGGTCGACATAAAAAAAAAATTGATTTAAAAATTGAAGCTTACAAACTCGAAATATAATTGTTTATAATAATTATATTGATATCATTGTCGATGACATTATCTGATAAATATCAGTTTCGATATTTAATGAAAGCAATAGATTACCTAGAATCACAACAAAAAAAAAAGTATAAAAAGAGCGGCGCACAGAATGCTAAATTATTATTGTCGACCTCAGGACAATAATTATTTCAAATGAAATTATTAATCGCCTTTAGCTGCCTTTTGGCCTTTGCAATGGCTTCAAACGATCTCGAATGGGAGTCGTTCAAGATAGAGTTCAACAGAACGTACGTAAACGCGACCGAAGAAGCCTATAGGAAGCAGATTTTCTTGGACAACAAGATGAGCTTCGACGAGCACAACCGCTTGTTCGACGAAGGAAAGGTCACTTTTACCGTGGGCATCCACCAATTTGCAGACATGGTAAAAATTTCACTGTTAAAAATAAAGACAAAATGTTTTCAATTTGATAACTTAGACTAATGAAGAGTACCGTGAGAAATTCATCAGCCACAAAATAGCTATTGATCAAAACCCATGCGTGCAATACCACAAGAACACGGGAGTAACGCCTCCATCTGCCGTCGATTGGAGTAAGACAAATAATAGAAAAAAACAAAATTGCGTGACCCCAGTAAAAAACCGAAAAAATTGCAAGAGTTGTTGGGCTTTCTCCACCGTAAGTCATACAATTAAATTTAAATTTAAGCAAATTATAAACTTATTAGTTCATTTTTAGACCGGAAGCGTGGAATCTATTAATTGTATCAATACCGGAAAATTAGTAGAATTAAGTGAGCAACAATTGATCGACTGTTCTAAGAACGGAAACACAGGATGTAATGGAGGACACGTTGATAGAGCTTATGAATACATCATCAGCGAAAAGGGCCTATACAAAGAAAAAGATTATGAATACGAAGCCAGAGTAAAAGATATAAAGAATTATCTTATTGGATTTTTATTTAGTGATAGAAATAAATATTAAATTCTATAGAAAGGAAAATGTAGAGTACCGAAAGGCAAGGAAAAATCAAGAGTTACAATTGATACATTTTATTGTATTCATCATGGGAATGAAAAAGACCTGTTAGACGCAGTCACTCAACAACCAGTGGCCGCAGCCATCTACGACATCCCTATGCTCATAGCATACACGGGAAGCGTGATTACACCGCAAAATTGTACAAAACCCAAGGGGAAAAAAGAAGATTGGGATTACCACGACGTTTTGGTGGTAGGCTTTGGCACAGAGAATGGTGTGGACTATTGGATCGTGAAAAACAGCGAAGGGCCGAAATGGGGTGAAATAGGTTACTTCCGACTGGAAAGAAACAGAAACACCTGCGGAATTGCCGATGAAGCTTTGTACCCTACCCAAAAATTAAAATAAACTAACAATGTTTATCCGTTTAAATTTTTTTTTAACAAAACTATGAAATTTGAATTCAACATATATATTTTACCCATAAAATATATACGACTAAAAGTCAGACCGTAGATAAAAAAAAGTTTCAATTCAAAAATTTAAAACTTCTTTAATAAACTTTTTAAAATAAAAATTTTAATTCTCGGTTTTTAAAGTGAAGAGAAGATAATGTTTGCCAAGCTGAGTCTTTTATTCAACGCGATTCTTTTTATTAACTTTAGTTTCAAAAACACTCGAGAGAAATAATGAAAAATGATACGAATCGATATTTAATATATATTTTTTTTTAAATCGATAATTATCGGTTTATTTGGTGGAGACCTCTTCGTTCTCAATGCTATCATTGATTATTTCTGATAAAACGTTGCTACAGTTGTTGTTGAGCGGAAAATAATCAAAATTAACCCAAAAATAAAATAATACAATGAAACAAAAATAGTACTACTGTACTCGTATATCTGGTGATTATAAGCACCACTAGGGTACTTTATATAATCAAACAAAGTTAATTATGACTTACAATTGCTTGTACAACCCCAATAAGCCCTGCCCTCAGCTGTGTTTTATTAAAATTAACGTTTAAGTTTTCTTTATCAAATCAAAATGGAACAAACGGATAAAGAAGAAAACAACATTTCATTAAATTTAATGTAAACATGCACCGATTTCAATGCATGAATAACGCACTAAATTCTGTGCCTGCGCAAGACTACTTTTTTGCCAATGCTCTTCGACTACCTTTTTTATACTCGTTGTTAATAAGGAAATTGATGGTTAAAAATTGATAAAAATAAAATATATTAATGTACTAGTACTGTACTAGTACTGTACTTGAAATTGTTAATGGAAAAATAAACTTTGGAGTTTGATTAATTTTTTCTTTCCATCTTTCGTTTTTTTATTTTCGATTTTATAATCGTGATTATCGATCACCAAAACTGGTTAACTGTACAGGGCTGGTTACATCTCGGCTGCACTTGAGCCACTTTCTGTTGCTGATATTTTTAACGTTTTCCAGGAAAATCAAAACCCCTTCACCGGTCAATTGATAGTGAAAATGAAAGAGAAATAGTGATTTCAGACATTTTATTTCATTTTCAAACTTGATAAAATCAATCAATATCCCACCATAAAGTAAACAAACCCTTTATCTACAGCACAGCAAAAATGATAAAACAAAAATGGAAAAAACAGAACTTGAAATAATTGTTATCGTAATAGACAACTAATCTTTCAAGTACTTTTAACTTCACTTCATATTAATTTATCAATTTTTAACCATCACTTTGATTTATAAATCGAGTATAAAAAGAGAAGATCAATCAATAATTGTAAATCACATTCAACCAGTGTTCACCCAACACGAAGCAATAACAGCATTATCATCATCTAAATTAATGAATAAAAATATTACGCATTCATTAAATTTCGTTTCGAATTGTTTTCCATTTTCTACTCATCGATTTTCAATCACCAACTGGTTTCAATCCGAATGGACTTAACCGACTTTTTCCGAGCGATTTTTCTTTATTAAATTAAGTCATTTTGCCCCCCGATTTTAAATAAATTTATATAAAAAAAAAAAAAAAAAAAATACCGGTAGAAATTTTATAAACTTAAGTGCGGCAATAAGGAGATAATAAACCGGGGGAATAAAATAATGGCTTCCGCGCACCTGTTGTTTAGCTTTATTCGCGTCGTAGGCCTATTAAACACGTTCAGTTGGATGAGGAAATGTAAAAAAAAAAAAAAATTGTTTATCCAAGTGTGTTTCTTCAAACGCGTCAACTACCATTAAAAATAAATAGGGAATTTTGTACAGCTCAATTCCGCGAGTCTGCATTCGAAACAAAAATAATTTCCTCATAATAAATTTTCACGAATGTGGTAGCAGATAAAAATATAGTTTGTGGGAAATGACGACAATTAAATTTAATAATCCCGGTAGTAATAAAATGAGAGATAAATTCTGCAATGTGCCGCCGCTGCCGCACTTACACTATACACTATTATTATAAAAAGCCGCGTAGGACGAATAATTAAAACATAATAATTCTTTTTAAATTGAAATGAAAGTATCGGTAGCTTTATTTTTAAGTGCGCTGCTGGTTGTTACGCGTGTCACCGCTCAAGCGGACGCAAAATGGTTCCCTCATACAGCAGCGATAAACGACGCCAATAGTTGAGTATCATATAAAGTTTTTTTTTTTTTTTAATTTATGGTGTTAGCCCGAATAATAATTTATCTCCCCCCTCCCCTTCCCCCCCCTCGAGATATTATAATGGAATTTAAAAATTTTGGATGAATTTTGTTATATAAAATGATTTCACCCGCTGAATTGTTCATAATAATAATTCATACGAAATAATTGTTGATAAAAAGTTGGTGGTTAGAAAATCCCCCAAAACATAGTTGAAAATAACATATGTTTAAACTTCATTTATAGAATGTTTATGCTAGACAAAAAAAGAATAGTTAATCAGCGATAAAAATAAATCAATAATCAGCCTACGGTATTTTTTAATAATTAACACAAATTATAACCTAAAGTCGGTAGACTTTTATTTGGAGTTTTTTTTTAAGCTCTAGCTGACTCCCAATGGTACGGTACGAGTTCTAGTTTCACTCGTATTGCTCGGCGTCACTGTCCAAGGACACGCCCACTCAGCTCATCACAAAAACAAACTTTTTATTTACTTAACTTTTTCATTTTAAAGCAATTTTCTCGTATTTTTTTTTTTTTTAAGATGCAGAGCCACGCGATAAAAGAGTGGAAGAAGGAAGTGTGGGCGTGGAGACCAACGCAAAAGTACAACTTTCTCTTTCGAAATAATAAACTACAGTATTACACAAAAGCTCTATTAATTCCTTTTTTCTTTTAAACATTAGAGCAGTCAAAAGTTGGAGGAGCGGTTAGTTGACCTTCTGACGCCTGTTGAAAAGATGTTAAAGCCTATCGCTGACATCAAAACGGGTAAAAGTCACTTCGATTGGAGAGATCGTGGTGCCGTGACCCCGGTTCAAGACCAAGGCCAATGTGACAGCGGTTGGGCTTTCGCCGCCGTAAGTCCCCCCATTAGCTTAATCCAATACCGTACAAAACTATTATTAAAATTAGGCGGGGAGCGTAGAGTCCATCTACATCATTAAATACGGATACTTTGTAGAATTGAGTGCGCAGCAATTGTTAGACTGCTCTCGTGACAACAACAGTTGTGACGGAGGAAGCGTCGACTCTGCCTTCCAGTACATCATCGCTACTGGAGGAATCGATAGCGAACGAGACTATCCCTACGATGAAACGGTAATAGACAATTGCAATATTATAATCAAAATGTTTGTTTACGCAAATTTGCTTGAAGGTTGGAAAGTGCAGATATAACCCATCAGATAAAGCAGCCCAAATTAAAAGCTACAAAAATGTGAAGCCGCGGGGTAGTGAGGTTGCGTTACTTAAGGCGGTGAAGAAACAGCCAGTGGCCGTGGTCGTCGACGACAGCCAAGACTCATTCTACAACTATAAAAGCGGTAAGAAACGTAATAAGCAGACTTAGTGACGTCGTTACTTAGTTGATGTTGAGTTAAGAAACCTTTTCCTCCCCCCCCATTTTACTCAACGTACTTCCAGCCCTAATAATATTCCTATGATTCCGGGTTAAAAAGCGTTCCAATAGCAAATCGTTTTTTTAAACCGCAATTAATTAAATATAATATGAGAATCTAAATTTAAAACGTGTCTCAACAGGTGTGTATTACGAGCCACGCTGCTCACAGACCAATGTGAACCACGCTATGTTGGTGGTGGGCTATGGAACGAACGGGAAAGGTAAAGACTATTGGATCGTAAAGAACAGCTACGGGGTGGCTTGGGGTGAACAGGGCTACATCCTGATGGCCAGGAACAGAGACAACAACTGCGGCATCGCCTCCAACGCCAGCTTTCCTATCTTCTAGACCCACAGGTATTGAAGTGAGGAATTGAGCAGACACTTTTCACATAATATTCTGCCTCTATTATTATTATTATTATACCGCACCATACACCAAAATATTTAAATTGTAACCTACTCCGATATTTAACAGTAGCAATAAAAAATTATTATCCAAAAAAAATAAAAAATTGTTACCGGTTTTTTTTTAAAAAAAATAAATAACAGTAGTCTATTGATTATTCGAAGAAAAGTGTTAGCTGTTTCTATGAGCATCAAAATAAAATCTTGATATATTATATTAGAAATTAGAGTTATTGCGCTTAACGTCGCGTTAACGTGCAAAATGACGTCATAGCATAACTCGTGAAAAGGCATAGGATTCCTAGCTCAACGCGAGTTATGCTATGACGTCACTTTGCACGTTACGCGTTTACGTGACGTTAAACGCGTAGTCTCTAATGAAAACCTCTCTGGTAGAAATAAAAAAAAAAATGCAAAACAAAAACATTGAAAAATAATAATCGTTCCTTTATATACCGGTATTTAAAATTATTATAGCGCGATGTTTAAGTCACAACTTAAAATTGAAAACAAAAATATAATAGGGAGGAGGCTGTTGTGTACGTGTAAACACAGCCAATTGTTTACCCTCATTTGCGCCTAAGCAACAATCACACGTACTGGACCCACTGGAACTAACCCATGCATAACGACAACAAACTCTTAATTAACAAAATCAATGCTTTGTAATCAACAACTAAAACTAAGAAATTCTTCAACCAAAACTCACTAACCTACTGTATATACATGTACACTGAAAATTTATACGTCACAAAAACTCTTATAAAAAAAAACGTAAAACAAAACGGAATTAAATGACGTCACTATCTACTCACAGCAACAATTCAATTATTTCGCGTTACCGTATTCTTATTACCATTATTTTAAATTAAACTTTTTTTTTTTTTATCCGCTTGATAAAAAATATTTTATCGATTAAAAATATTATTTAACATGTATTTTAAACGCTTTTCTTAATTTAAGCCAGTATAAAAGTGAGTGGAGATTAAAAATATAAAATATTATTACGGTAGCTTTCTCGTTATAAAAAAAAATTAAAATTAAAAATTAGAAAAATTGCGACTTACAATGTGTGGTACAATCGCTGATTAGGGCACATCCATAGACCGAAACGATGAGCAGTGACCGGACACTGCTCGATGGACATCACGCGTCCCCCGAGTATAAACCGAACGCGAAACGCACTTTTTAAAGAAAACTTATTCATCTTTTTAAGAAAGTTGAAGGAATTGGATGTAAAATACTTTACGGCTTTTTACCAAATTTATATTTTGTTACACTGAGAACGATTGAGGGTCACGCGTTTAAACCGGATAAACATTAAGTTAATTAAGCCGACTCGGATAAGCTCACAACCCATGTTCCCGATTGAAAAGGTGTTCCCCGTACAGCGAAAAGCCATCCGCTGGGAGCCAACGCCACTTAATAATTATTATGCTAGAATAAAAATAAAAAAATATTAATTAGTCGTTCGTATGACAATAAAAACATCCAAAAATTTATTCCACCGATAATTATAAGAACAATTAAAATTTAAAAATGTTTTTTTTTTTAAATTACTGTATTTTGCTGACTCAATTTGAAATGTGTTTCTTTTTTAATCCAAGACTTTTGTCTCAATGCAAATTAATTTCAAAAGATTTGGCTGAAGGGGAGAAACTGTTCAATCAACTTTTCCAATTATTTAACAATTTCCTCGTTTCACAATATTTACCAATTAATATTAATAAAAATACAACCTCTCCCCTCCTTAGGGTATTCCCCCAACGCCCTTGAAAATTATTGTAAAAAGCCGTTTACGTAAAATACTTAAATTTCCTCTCTTTCAAATTTTCGATGGAATTAGAACCCCGATCGACAATAAATTATTATTATGGTATACTAATCGATATACCTCCGATACAAAATTAAAGTACAAAAAAGAGGAAATATGAGTGCACCATAAACAACGTCTTATAATTATTTTTATAAATTTTCAAAACTAGACATTTCTTATTTGGATTCAAAATAAATAAATACTGTACATGTAAATAAATAAAGGTAGCGCCTATCTCTTCCAACATAGCTTTCAATATCCTATTTTTTTTTAAAAAAAAGAAAGAATGGTACGGGATATAATCATTTAAACAATACGGTGGAATATTGTTTAACTACTCTCATAATAATTATTATCTTCGAATTAGTTTTATCGATTGAAATAACTTTAGAAATTTCGATGTCAAAACTCAAAAAAATTTTTTTTTTTTTTTAAATATTAACGATAAATAAAATGTAATAGTGACTCAATGTTAATATTATAAGGCATTAAACATCTCTCCTTCTATAGCTCAAAAAAAAACCCACGCCACAAATACGCAGCAGTTGTTTACCTTTCATGTGCGTCATTAAAAGTGGAAACAATGCACAGGGTTGGAAGAGATATTAATAAACGTAATTTATTCGCGTGCACTGTTCGCGTGAGCCAACTATAGCAATAACATTAGGAACTTTACAGGGCGTTCATTATATATGAGTCGAGATGCGTTATATTTTGGCCACTCAAATGTCAATCAAATGACGAAAACGTCAATACTGTACGTAGTAGCAGCAGCTTTTTGGTTTGTGGGCGATGACGACAACTAAATTTAATAATATCGGCCGGTTATAGAATGAGCTAAATTCTCCTAGCCATATGTCATATTGTACGGGGAATAAAAGCCACGTCGAACGAGTTTAGCTTATACTGAAAAGCCTTTCTTCAATATTGAACATGAATCTAGTTTTGTTTCTCTCTCTACTTTTTGTTGTGGTCACTGCTCGAGGTAAATGCATTGCGCAGTATTATTAATGTACCGTAGTAGAGCAATTAGGCAAAAACATTTTAAGGTTATGGTGTTAAGTTTGCTCACAAAAGATAACGCACTTTTAAAGCATACACATTAGATGTATTAATTAACTAAGGCGATTAATTAATGAAGCAACTATAATAAAATGTTTGCTAAATAAGAATTACATTCTGAAAGGAAAATTAAAGGAAATTATTAAGGCAAATGTTAAACATATGGGAAGAACATACACGTTTACTCCGCCTATAATCATTAGAGCTTAAAAGTGACGTCACAGTTTGAAGAAGGTTGGCGAGTGCAGATATAACCCATCAGGTAAAGCAGGTCAAATTCAAAGCTACGCTGATGTGACGCCGCAGGGTAGTGAGGATGCGTTACTTGAGGCGGTGAAGAAGCAGCCAGTGGCCGTGACCGTCGACGCCAACCACGACTCATTCGAGAACTATAAGAGCGGTAAGAAACGTAATAAGCAGACTTAGTGACGTCGTTCCTAAATTGAAGTTGAGTTAGGAAACCTTTTCCTCCCCTATTTTACTCAACGTAATTCCAGTCCTAATAATATTCCTATGATTTCAGTTTAAACCACGTTCCAATAGCAATTAATTAAATATAATACGAACGTAGAGAGAATTTAAATTGAAAACCTGTCTCGATAGGTGTGTATTACGAGCCACTCTGCTCACAGACCAATGTGAACCACGCTATGCTGGTGGTGGGCTATGGAACCAATGACAATGGTACGGACTATTGGATCGTAAAGAACAGCTACGGGATTGCTTGGGGTGTGCAGGGCTACATCGAGATGGCCAGGAACAGAGAGAACAACTGCGGCATCGCCTCTCAAGCCAGCTATCCTATTATTATCTTATAGACGCACTGGTAGGAATTGAGCAGACACTTTTCACATAATATTCTGCTTCTATTATTATTATTATTATACCGCACCGTACACCAAAATATTTAAATTGTAACCTACTCCGATATTTAACAGTAGCAATAAAAAATTATTATCCAAAAAAAATAAAAAATTGTTACCGGTTTTTTTAAAAAAAAATAAATGACAGTAGTCTATTGATTATTCGAAGAAAAGTGTTACCGGTCGGTAGCTGTCAACATTTTCTATGAGCATCAAAATAAAATGTTGATATGTAGGCTTGTGTGTAAACACAGCCAATTGTTTACCCTCATTCGCGTCGTACAAGTGGAAACAACTTACTGCTCATGCGCCTAAGCAACAATCACACGCCATTCACATTTATAATTATAATTTTATCATTCGAAATATTCTCGTATCTAGAGTAAAAAAAAAAAAGTTAGAACTAACCCACAACAACAACAAACTAATTAGCAAAATCAATGCTTCGTAATCACAACTTAAAACTAAGAAATTGTTCAACCAAAACTCACTAACCTACTGTTTATACTGAACACTAAAAATGTATACCGTACATCAAAAAAATTCTTTCAATACAAAAAAAAAAACAAAATAAATAAATACGGTAAATAAAAAAACAAAACGAACTCAAATGACGTCACAATCTACTCGCAGCACTATATCTATGAAACGGGGTTGGAAGAAATGTTGCTTTACGGGAAGTCATTCAAACACTTACGGTATTAGATAAACAATAATAATTATTGTTAATTTTAAAAGATCCATTAAGAGGAATCCAGTTGAATAAATGTTTAGTTCAAACAAATTGCGTCATCACTTTCGATCGGCAGTTGACGAGTGAGTTTACGCCTAAGCTTAATCAATTATTACGATTTAATAATTTATTTAATTCATATATTTTTTTTTATATATATAAATAGGATTAAGTTTTAAAACTGTCAAAAGATATTATTACGGTATGCAAAGTTTAAAAGAAAATTTAATTAATTACGAAAACAAGAAAAAAAAATCTCATATTAAACTATAAAAAATAATTATTTTATTATACCGGGTTTAAAAAAATAAAATAAATAAAACAAATAACCGACCGGTTAAATGAGAAAATTTATCACTTTATAAAAAAAATAAGAGGATATAGCAAAAGATCGCTCACTAAACGCTTTTTTTTTTTATCACATTATAAATTCTATTGAGAATATACAGGAAATATGTAAAAAGCAAAAAAAATGTCTTACAAAACCCTAGGAAACCATTGATTTAATTTCTAAAAAAGTTCTAGAAAATGTCTTTAAAATTCTAGAAAATGTCTTTAAAATTCTAGAAAATGTCTTTAAAATTCTAGAAAATGTTCCATTCAATTGTAGACAACTTTGAGAAGTTCTAGAAAACGTTTAAGCCCTAATAAATTCTAAAAAAAAAAAATCTATTCAAATGTTCTAGAAAAGTTTTTAGTCCGTAAAATCTAAAATGCATCTATCAAATTCCAGAAAACGTTTACTACCGTTAATTCAAAACATTATCTTAACTCAACCCTTAAAAATTACAGTTGATATCGTTACGATTTCTGTTTTCCCTTATGTAGACCCTTATTAATTCGTCATTTTCAGATTCTAAAATAATGATTTAGCAGTCGAACTTTAGTAAAATAGTTATAAAGCAACAGATGATTCGTAGATAAACAAAACCTTAAACTTCATCTCTTAAACCAACAAAAACAACTCCAAACAAAAAGCCAGTACTCTTATAAAACCTCACGAAATATTTTTTTTACCATTCTTACATTTTAAATAAAAAAAAAATCAAAACGAGACGAAACAAAACTTAAAAGTTATCTATCTCCAATGGCGTATAAGCTATAATCAGTACATTAAAAATAATAAAACGCATCGATATTCAGATGAAGAAAGTTTTGAATCGTCGACCGCCAACACCCGATTCCAAAACGCATACGTCATAACAAATATTGATGACGGGAGCTGAAAAAAAAATACGATGCCTCATCAATATAAACATGCACCTGTAGTGTGTGAAAACATTCGCGCGCGACCAAAGCAGCAATGCTATTGGCGAGGTAAGCCCTACGCACGATACACCTCGCGCCTTCCCCGTGACTAGCGTGGGGAAGACTTTCTTTCCCGTGACCAGCGTGGGAAAGAATGTTAAATGCGAGGCTCAGGGCTCGTATCGCATTACATCGGAAGCTAATCTTAACTTAATTTACCATTTTCCCAGTTAATCCTTCGTCCGATCTAAAGAAAAAAACACACACTTCTACCAAGGAAAAAAACCTGACGAATGAGAATCAAGTTGCTCAGCAGCGAGTGCCGAGTAACCGCCCGTAATCTCTCAATCAGATTCTTTTCAAGGCACGCCATTGGAGTGTAATATCTATAGCCCTGACAAAATAATTGAGTGGTTGTCTCACCGTCTACACCTAGGTTGGACCTCAAACAGGATAAGGGTGGATTTTGTTGTTGTTCCAGATGATGAAGAGAGGTGTTGTAATTACAGTCACAGGCACAAACTGCGAGGCTTTTCAAAATTGATAGAAGCACCATCGTCGTATTAATGAAACTAGAAAAACATAACATTATTAAGTTACAAAATAAATTATAAGTTATCAAAGAATAATTTTTAGGATTAGAATATAATTTGGATATTGAAGGGTTTGCATCAATAAAAGGAGATCTCCAATGTGAATGAGTCCAACTCTCGTAGTGAGAGGAAGTTAAAAATGCTCTTTTTTAAGGGACTCAATTCATGCAACAAATATCTAATGTAGTTATTATAGTACATCTGGTTGACCTTTTACACCTCAAAAGCGAACACACAAAAAATTAATTAAATTGTGTTAAGTTAAAGTTCCATCACTACCCGTAGTTTCAAGATCTTCCTCCTCGTACAGTATAACCTAAAATCCGTGTAAACAAAAATCCACAGCTCGATATAAGGCAGTTGATCCTTTCAAGAACATCCTTTAACTCTTAAAATGTAGAGATACCCTGCACGTATTGTTGCAAACCCTTCAATTATTACGGAGAGGAACAAATCCTAATAATTAAATTAGAAGTCGATAGAAACAATAAGAGCCAAAGCCAAAATCTACAGTCCACCCAATTACACTCCGAAATTTATGACAAAAATGAAGGAAAATAACCATAGTAATTAGATAAAATATATCATAATAATATTAAACACAAATTTACTTGCAATGGATCCACGTCCAACCTATGAATGGAAATGGAGTAAACTTGAACCTACAGTAGGAGCACTTGGTAAACGTACAATTCCACCCTCTTAATTCATTTCTTAAAAACAGCATTAACTGGTTGTGATCGATGCATTGTGCTACGTGAATCAAGGCCGCGCACATCATTAAGTTAATAATAATTCATACATTATCATTATACATACAGATCTCGGCTAAAACCATATGGACGACATTTTCATTTCCAACGCGTTTTCAAGATGTCGGCATCCAAACAATGACCCCACGCCACGCTGCCTGCTGTCGTTTTCATTTCACTTTCCACGATCGTATACGTCCACTACATCAATATCCAATAAACGTCCAAAGCAAATCGCATTATAAATCTATAATAAATTAATATTTTGTTAGTTAACACAGCCACGAAATTGAAGAAGGGAAGACACGCGCTCGATCCTCTCTCCGATTATAGTAGCGTTTCGTAATTATTTTGGGAGCAGTCACGTGACAAAGCTATACCTGGGAAGAGACAAGCGATAAGCGCCGCGCTCGCCTTTTACACGGTTAGATACCCGGATTCAGCTATGATTTTGCCTGGACATTTCGAAGGATAATAGCAGACCGCGTGCATTTGAAAGTATGATTCGCACACATTTCTCAAGAATAATAATTAATGGCATGCATTTACTTTTTGCGTTAATTAGTAAAGGTAGGTAAGAAAATATAAGTAGTAATAAAAGTCTAAATTAAAATAATTTATATCGTAGCGATCTGATTTGCCTAAAGTCTATAGAACGATTATAAATTGACTGCTCGCATAGCCAACGCACAGTCGGTCTGTAAAGTCTACTGACTCAAGTCTCTATTATTAGGTAAATGTTAATCATAATGGGAAGAATACAGTGAAACCTTCAACCAAAACACTTTGGAATATTTTCTTCAAGTAAAGTTGATTATCACCTTTAACTTCAATCAATTTCGTTAAGAAAAAACGTTAATTAAAAAAAAAACCCTTAAACAAAACGAATTAAATGACGTCACTATTTTATTCATCACCAAATTCAATTGCAAGAGGTCACAGCAATTCAACTATTTTGTGCCATATTATTATTGTTACCATTAAATTGCAACTCTCTCCCCCCCCCCCTCCCCTCCCCGTTTGATAATACATTGCTGACAATATTAATCTCAAAGTGAAACGCCTGACCTATTTGTGTATTTAGCTAAATGCGGGATCAAAAATCCTTTTCAAAATAATTTAAATGACTCATTCGAAATGTGTTTTCATTTTTATCGAAGATTTTTGTCCGATGCAAATTAATGAAAATAGGTTTTTCCCAGGCGCTAATTAATAATTTGGTTGAAAGGAGCGGGGGATCAAGTTTTTCCAATTACGTTACATTGTATTCACGAAGGACATTTCCTCGTTTATCAATCAATTAATCCTCCTACAAGTATTCCCCAAACGATGGAATTAGGACCCTCGACATTATTATTATTATTATTATTATACGCTAATCGATATACCTCCGATACAAAATGAAAGTATATAAAAGAGCGTGAAAAGTCAATCATAAACAACTTCTTCCAGTCGACGCGATTCGAGTAGGAAAAATGAAATCCCTAATAATAATAATAATAACTGTCATTTTGTCCAGCTGCCTTTTAGCCCTTTCTTGGGCTCGGAAGGAGTCGGAAAGGGAGGACTGGGAATGGAAGGACTGGGAATGGAAGAACTGGGAATGGATGGACCCGGAATGGAAGGACTGGGAATGGAAGGCATTTAAGACCAAATACAACAAGCAATACGAGGACCTACTCGACGAGGCTTTCAGGAGAGAAATATTCCTCGAAAATAAGTACCACATCGACCTCCACAACCGAAAATTCCAAGACGGAAAAGTGACTTTCGCGATGGGCATCAACCAGTTCGCTGACATGGTAAACAACCCTTCTCTTTCACCGCAATCAACGCAATTAACTCTTTAATTTTAGACCAATAAAGAGTTTAACCGGCGGATGAAAGGCTACGAGAGGGCTCCTTGCATCGATCCATCCGTCCCTCTACACCGCAGTATTAAAGTGAGTGAAGAATCGAAGGATTGGAGGGACGAGCATTGCGTCTCTCCCGTCAGAAACCAAGAAGATTGCGGCGCTTGCTGGGCTTTCGCCGCCGTAAGTACCACATCGCATTTTAAACACGCTTAAAGAACGTTTAAATTTCGATTGTAATATAGACCGCAGCCACTGAATCGGTCACCTGCATCCACACGACGTTAAAATATCTACCCGTTCTCAGCGTGCAAAACCTGATCGACTGTTCGGTGGGCGAAGGCAACAAAGGCTGTAACGGAGGATACGCGGAAGGAGCTTACACTTACATCGCTCAAAACGACGGCATCGACACTGACGCCTCCTACCCTTACCAAGTCGCAGTAAGCCCCCTTAAACTAATCTTAATTAAAATTCATTTAAATGTTGTTTTTCTCGATTAATTAAGCAAAGGGTGTGCACGTACGTTGCCTCGAACCGAGCCGCCACTCTCGACGGTTACGTCCGCGTGGAAGAGTACAACGAAGAAGCGTTGAAGAGCGCCGTGGACCAGCAACCGGTGTCGGTCGGCATCGACGCTTCAAAACCCACCTTTCAGTTCTACAACGGAAGTAAGTATAGGGAACCACCCTCTGAGGGAAATTCAAAGCTGAAAATCGATTAATTTCTATTTTAGCTGGTGTCTATTACGAAGCCGATTGCAGCTCGGAGGTGTTGGACCACGCCGTGCTCATCGTGGGTTACGGGGTAGATACTCAGCGTCAAATGGCCTACTGGATCGTTAAGAATAGCTACGGAAGTAGTTGGGGCCGCGAAGGGTACATCTATATGGCTAGGAACTTCGCTAATAATTGCGGAATCGCCACCGACGCCACCTATCCCATTTACAAAGCTTTAACCGGCAGACAAAATGATTTATGAAACCAATTGTTGTACCTAATAGATTTCAAGACTCATAAAACGGAAATAAATACAATTTAAACAAATATAAGACTACGTTATCGTAAAATAAATAAGAGATAAAAGTTATTGTTTTCACTCTCAACATTTAAAAAAATTTAATGTAAACAAAACATTTATTATTATTCTGCTGGTCAAATTAGGTCCTTAAAGCAAGAAGAGAAGTGCAAAAACTTCATGTGGCAAGCAAAACCAGTTATCCTCTCTTTTTTATGCACGTCATCGATCGTTAAAGCGCAATTAAAATCAATAATGACTAATTTAAAAAAAAAAAAAGCATTTCGCAATTTTTTAAAAAAAAAAAAAATGTTCATTAAAACGAAAATTTTAGCGAGTCTGACGAATGCGCGACACACGAACTGTCATCTGCAGAAATAATAAATAAATTTGCTTACGTCACAGCAAAATGTTTGGAAGGAAAGCTGTGACGTATTAATTTAGCCCACGCAAAAAATTAAAGCTATGGAAAAATGCAACATAATAATAATGTTGCCTAAAATAAATGTATCCTTGAGATTTGCGCTGGAGAGATGTGGGGTGCAGGGAGTGAGGGATGAGCAAAACCTAATTCCGCACTGTACAGGATGAAAAGGGGATTTCTCAATCGCACATACCAATCGATCGAACGAGAAAAATCAAACAAATTAATCCCTTCTATTATTTCTATTCCCATTAAAACTTGTGTCAATTATTCCTTAAAAAAAGTCAATAATTTTCTAAAATTCGCCAAAACTATTTCTTATAATTGTCAGGCTTTGAATATGCCACATATAAATAATGATAATAATTATTAACTTACAGAAAGTAAAAAAAAAAAAAATATTTTGTACGTGTAAATCCCCTGAGGGAGGAAGTTGACCCTGGCACCGTAGAACGCGCTATGCTGGAAATCAAATACCATTATGTACACTAGAATAAATATTATTATTACGTCAGTTTGATTGATGTCGCACGACATGTAGTGGACTTAAATCAATAGAACGGAAAAAGTCAATTAGCTATTCTCCTCCTCCTACTAGCCCCTAGCAACAATACAAATCCCAAGGCAATAAAAATAAAAAATACTACCTCAAATGAATAATAACAACAAATAAAAATGATAAGTTAACCACCAATAAAAATCAATCAATAATCAGCCTACTGTGTTATTAATAATTAACTTAAATACAGTATAATCCAAAGTCGGTAAACTCTTTTTTTGGAAGGAATTTCTCATTAATTCAACGTCAAACTTTTCTCTTTTATTTAAAGAGTAATAATTCGTATTAAAGAAAACTAAATGTCCGTTTAATGTCCGACAACGCTGTCCTAAGAAATACTGTTTTTTAATGAACAAAAAAATATATATAATATATCGACCTTGGGAATGAGCCGCAGCAAAAAAATATCGTTTTATTTAATTGTGTACTTCAACACAACAACAATGTCATAGCGTGACCGTCGTCCGCAAATAAAGAACTTGACAAATAATAAATGGTCAAAAAAAATAAGATGTTAAATCAATAGGAGATAGAGAGAGATTGGTAGAGAGTGGGAGTGAGAGATTAGTTTAAAAAGAGAGTGGAACTGTGAAGCAGACATCAAGCTGTAACTGACTCCCGAAGACAATTCTTATAAGATTAAAAATGGTTCGAGCTCTAATTTTACTTGTTTTGCTGGGCGTCACTGCCCAAGGACACGCCCTATCAGGTAATCATACAAACTATTCAAAAATAATAATACAACTTTTTCATTTTAAAGCAAATTTTTTTTGAATTTTCTTTAGATGCAGAGCCAGGCAATAAAAGAGTGGAAGAAGGAAGTGTGAGCATGGACACCGACGCAGCCTCACACATGGTACACCTTTTTCAATAAGAACCATACCCAAATGCGCTATTAATTCTTTTTGCTTTCAAACCTTAGAGCAGTCGAGGGTTGGACAAGAGGTTAAATAACATTCTAACGCTCGTTGGAAACCTATTAAACGACCTCCTTGACATTCCAACGGCTCCCACTGCCTTCGATTGGAGAGATCATGCTGTCGTGACCGGGGTTAAAGACCAAGGCCAATGTAACAGCAGTTGGGCTTTCGCCGCCGTAAGTCTCCGTTAGCTTAACCTAATATCGTAGACGACGAAGAGAATAATTATTGATAACCGTACGAATGTCGTTTTCTTTAAGGTGGGGAGCGTAGAGTCTATCAACACCATTAAAACCGGTGTCCTGGTAGCCTTGAGTGAGCAGCAACTGATAGACTGCTCATCATCGTACGGAAACAGCGGTTGTGGAGGAGGAAGCGTCGACTCTGCCTTCCAATATATCATCGATAATGGAGGGATCGATAGCGAACAAAGTTATCCCTACGAAGGAACGGTAATAGACAATTGGAAAATAATCAAAATGTTTGCTTACATTACGTATTTGCTTAAAGGTTGGCCAGTGCAGATATAAACTATCAGATAAAGCAGCCCAGATTACAAACTACAAAGATGTGACGCCGCAGGGTAATGAGGATGCGTTACTTGCGGCGGTGAATAACCAGCCGGTGGCCGTGACCGTCGACGCCAGCCACGACTCATTCCAGACCTATACCAGCGGTAAGAGAACAGTAAATAAGCAGATCGCGTTTAAACTTGTTTCTATCTCTCTCTCTCTCTCTCGTCTCAATGACCAACAGGTGTGTATTACGAGCCACTCTGCTCGCCGACCAATTTGAACCACGCTATGCTGGTGGTGGGTTATGGAACCAACAGTGCAGGCGAGGACTATTGGATCGTAAAGAACAGCTACGGGATTGGATGGGGTATGAAAGGCTACATCCTGATGGCCAGGAACAGAAGCAACAACTGCGGCATCGCTTCTCGAGCCAGCTTTCCTATTTCCTAGCTTCAAATAGATGAGCAGGTAATAAAGTGAATTAACCAGAAATTCATTCGCATAATATTTTGCCTCTATTATTATTATTATACCGCACCATACACTAAAATATTTAAATTGTATTTAAAAGTAGCAATAAAAAATTATTATCCAAAAAAAAAAAAAAATTGTTACCGGTCTGTAGCTGTCAACATTTTCTATGAGCATCAAAAGAAAATGTTGATACGTTCGCTTGTGTGTAAACACAGCCAATAATTGTTTACCCTCATTCGCGTCGTACGAGTGGAAACAACTTACTGCTCATGCGCCTAAACAACAATCACACGCCATTCACATTTATAATTATAATTTTATCATTCGAAATATTCTCGTATTTAGAGTAAAAAAAAAAAAAAAAAGTTGGAACTAACCCACAACAACAACAAAACTGTAATTAGCAAAACCAATGCTTCGTAATCGCAACTAACCTAAGAAATTCTTCAACCAAAACTCAATACATCACAAAAACTCTTACAAAAAAATAAAAAAAATAAAAAACAAAACGGAATTAAATGACGTCACTATCTACTCGCAGCAAGAATTCGATTATTTCGCGTTACCGTATTCGTATTCTTATTACCATTACAATGGATTTTAATGGCAACTTTTTTTTTTTTTTTTTTTTTTACCGTTTGATAAAAAAAATATTATTTAACATCTGCATTTTAAGCCCAATTTTCTTAATTTAAGCCCAGTAAAATAGTGAGTGGAGATTAAAAATTTAAAACGAAAAAATATTATTAGCTTTCTCGATATAAAAAAATTCAAAAAAAAAAAAAGGAAAGGATTTGCGACTTACAATGTGTGGGATTCTATTTTCTATTTTAAAATGCTTTAACGGGTTAACATTGAGAACGATGCCCGAGTTGGGTGTCACACGTTTAAACGTTTAAGTTAATTGAGCCCAGTGACTCGGATAAGCCCACAACCGATTGAAAAGGTGTAGGCCTACCGTACCGAAAAGCCATCCCCCTGGGAGACAACGCCACTTAATAATAATTATTATGCTGGAATAAAAAAAAAATAAAAATATTAATTACTCGTTCGTATGACAATTTATTACACCGATATATAGAAAAAATTTAAAAAAAAAAAACATTTTTAAATTGTTTTGCTGACTCAATTTGAAATGTGTTTCTTTTATAATAATCCAAGACTTTTGTCTCATGCAAATTAATTTCAAATCATTCGGCTGAAGGGGAGAAACTGTTCAATTATTATTCACCTAGGACATTTCCTCGACCTATAAAAATAAATTTAGCTTTTCGGATGCAAAATAAATAAATACATGTAAATAACTAAATAAAGGTAGCCTAATAAATATATCTCTTCCAACATAGTTTTCAATATCCTATTGATCTTCGAATGAGTTTTATCGATTGAAATAACTTAATAAATTTCGATGCCAAAACTTACATTTTTTTTTATTATTATTTTTTTTAATATTAACGATAAATAAAATTTTATTTATTTATTACTATTTTGCGGGCTTTTACTACATCAGTTAAACGAGGTAATTGATAAATGCTGCCAAAAGAACGAACAATGTTTAGAAGTTGAAGCGAGTGTAATAAGGAAATTGAAAGTAACAGTGACTCAATGTTAAATTCATCTCCTTCTAGCTCAAAAAAACCCCCCGCCACAAATACGCAGCTGTTGTTTACCTTTCATTCGCGTCTATTCGAGTGGAAACAATGCACAGGGTTGGAAGAGATATTAATAAAACGTATTTATTCGCGTGCACTGTTCGTGACCCAACTAACTTATAGCAATAACATTAGGAACTTTACGATATTCATTCTATATGAGTCGAGATGCGTTATATTTTGGCCACTCAAATGTCAATTATTAAATGACGTCGAAAACGTCAATACTGTGTACGTAGTAGCAGCAGTTTCTCGGTTTTTCCGGTTATTTAACACGATCAAAATAATTTGTGAGCGATGACGACAACTAAATTTTATAATATCGGCTGGTTATTAAATGACCTAAATTCTGCCATATGTCATATTGTACGGGGAATAAAAGCCACGTCGAACGAGTTTAGCTATACTGAAAAGCATTCTTCAATATTGAAAATGAATCTAGTTTTGTTTCTCTCTCTACTTTTTGTTGTTGCGGTCACTGCTCGAGGTAAGTGCGCTCGCGGTAAACCAAAGTATTATTAATGTAACTGTAGTAGAACATTAGACAAAAACATTTTAAGGTTATGATGTTAAGTTTGCTCACCGCCAACAAAACGCACTTTTAATGTATACACATTATAGATATTAATTAACTAAGGCGATTAATTAGTGAGGCAATATAATATGGTAAAAACTATATAATAAAATGTTTGCTAAATAAGAATTACATTACTAATTTCATTCTGAAAGGAAAATTAAAGGAAATTATTATTAAGGCAAATGTTACACATATGGGAAGAAAATAGTGCGCGTTTACTCCGCCTATAATCATTACAGCTTAAATGTGACGTCACAGATTTAAGGAAGAATTTTAACAATTATTTTAAAAGGAGAGCTGTTAAATCTTTTTAATTAAAAAAAAAAAAAAATGACGTCAAAGATTTAAGATCGGTAGGTTCGCGACCGCTATTCAAATTAAGTTTAAGCAAATCATTGTTAAATTTATGTAGGCTAATTAAGGAAGCGAACGAATTTTGAATAAACTACCGGTATTCAAAATAATAATACAACTTTTTCATTTTAAAGCAATTTTCTTGTATTTTTTTTTTTTTTTTAGATGCAGACCCAGGCGATAAAAGAGTGGAAGAAGGAAGTGTGAGCGTGGACACCGACGCAAAAGTACAACTTTCTCTCTCGTAACAATAACTATACCCAACACAGTCTATTAATTGTTTTTGCCTTTAAACCTTAGAGCAGTCGACAGTTGGATAAGAGGTTAAATAACGTTCCAACGGCTCCCACTGCCTTCGATTGGAGAGCTCGTGGTGCCGTGACCCCGGTTAAAGACCAAGGCCAATGTAACAGCAGTTGGGCTTTCGCCGCCGTAAGTCTTCACCCCTGTTCACACGAGCGACTTTTGTTGCCGCAACTAAAATTGCTAGCCACATTTGCTATTGAAGTCAATGGAGGGTATACACACTAGGTGGCGCAACAGTATTATAGACTTTTTTGAGCAGGCAACTCAAATATGAGTCGCCTAGCCAGGCAACAGCTACGGTAGCAGATAAAATAATCGCGCCCTTCCTGTTCACACACGTGCGCGACAGCAAGCAACTTGTACGCGACAGAGGAGGCTCTTGTCATTAGCTGTGCGCATGCGCGGCCGCAACAATAGTTGCTCTTCTCGTGTGAACAGCTATTTTTATCGCGCATCAGTTTCGGGAAAGTTGCGGCAACAAAAGTCACTCGTGTGAACGAGGGTTTCATTAGCTTAATCTAATATCGTAGAGAATAGTAATTATTGATAACCGTACGAATGTCGTTTTCTTTAAGGTGGGGAGCGTAGAAGCCACGAATTACTTTACAGGCAGAAAACTGGTCAACTTGAGTGCGCAGCAATTGATCGACTGCTCAGCATCGTACAAAAACAAAGGTTGTGACGGAGGAAGCGTCAACTCTGCCTTCCAATACATCATCGATAATGGAGGAATCGATAGCCAAGATACATATCCATACGAAGCAACGGTAATAGACAATTGGAAAATAATCAAAATGTTTGTTTACACTATTTGCTTAAAGGTTGGCCAGTGCACATTCAATAAAACAAATATTGCAGCTCGGATTAAAAGCTACAATGATGTGACGCGGCAGAGTAGTAAGGATACGTTGCTTACAGCGGTGGAGAGCCAGCCTGTGGCCGTGACCGTCGACTCCAGCCAACCCTCATTCAAGAACTATACCAGCGGTAAGAGAACAGTAAATAAGCAGATCGCGTTTAAACTTGTTTCTATCTCTCTCTCGTTTCAATGACCAACAGGTGTGTATTACGAGCCACTCTGCTCACAGACCAACCTGAACCATTATATGCTGGTGGTGGGTTACGGCACCAATAGCCAAGGCGAGGACTATTGGATCGTAAAGAACAGCTACGGGACAGGATGGGGTATGGATGGCTACATCCTAATGGCCAGGAACAGAGACAACAACTGCGGCATCGCCTCTCGAGCCACCTATCCTGTTCCCTAGCTTCAAATAGATGCGCAGGTAATAAAGTGAATTAACCAGAAATTCATTCGCATAATATTTTGCCTCTATTATTATTATTATTATTATTATTATACCGCACCATTCACTAAAATAAGATGTATTGTAGTTTAACAGTAACAATAAAAAAAATAATAATAATATTCTTACCTATCGCTCGTTCTCGTTGTGTGTTTTAATTGAAAAAAAAAAAAATAAACCATTAGAATTTATGTCGGTTATGTTAAAAATTGTTGTAGACCGTATAAGGTGTCGTCATCTCCTCAGCACTGATATACGAGATTACGGAATAAGAGTGACGAGAGTTTAATATTTGATCTCAATAGCTTCGTAGAGTTCGCATCTCCACATTTCAATTCTACAACGGAAGTTAGTATGGAAGCCGAAAAAAAAAAAAAAACAAACAAAGCGGAAATCGATTATATATTTTTTTTTTTTTAAATCTGGATTACGTCGCCGCAAATTTTGGGAGGAAATGAGATTCCATTCACAATAGTTAAGCTATAAGTAAATCGAACGAGAGAAAGCTAATAGCGGAAGTGATCGTACGAGAAAATTAAATAATCGATTTCGTTCTATTATTTTTATTCCCATTAAAATGGGAGTAATTTTATCGATTAATTATCCCGATGCGATATAAATTAAATAAAATAAGCATTAAAATATCAGAAAGCGGTTCGTATAAAGTGTCCCCTAACTGTAATAATTATTACGTTCACGTTAAGTTTAATAGTTAAGCATGGAGCAAGAGTAAAACATTGCGATTGAATAGAAAACAAGCTTATCCCTACATAGGAAAGGTAAATAACCAGCAACAACAACTACTACCCCTTCCAATTACATCGATAATAATTATTATTGAAACGTCTGTTCAAAAAAAACCAAACCGTAGTCAAAATTAAAGGTTATAAGCTAATTGGAGATGGAATAGCGAAGCCTCGAAGCAATAATATTGAGCAGCCAGTACGTGGAATGCAATATATGTGTTGTTTTCTAACATTGCTTCTGCTTATGTTCTAATCTAAAACTTACATTATTTATTTCATCTCCGTTCAACCACCCACATTTTAATATAATATGATTTTAATTCAGACAGAGCAAGAATTAATAAAAATAAATTCAATTTAATTTTTTTTTGGGAAATTTTTTTTTTTTTAAATATTATATTTTTCGAAATACATGTACAGGTTTTGCTTTTCTCGCTCGAGATACGCGGAAAAGAGCAATTCAACACATGCGCGCGATAATAAAAAGCATTAGTAGGTTATAATGGCTGCAATTAAGTGATAAACACTCGACGTGAGTATTCATCTGCCATACACTCGGCGGGAAAAATAACGTTAAAAAGTTTGACGGAGATTGCTCAAAGACTGTAAATTCGCTCTTTTTTCGGTTGCACAAATGTTTAAAACACATGTCATGTGGGCTAATAAAATTTAAACAATCGAGACGAATACAAAAGTCAGCATTCGTGTGAACATGTAATTCCGCACAGTTATAAAAGCCACGTTCAACCGAGAAAACAACTCTAAACATTATTCTTTAAAATCAAAAAATGAGTCTACGTGTGTTTCTTTGCGTGTTGATGCTCACCGCGCTGGACGGAAACGCGCTCAGTAAGTGCCACTCAAATCCATCCCACTCTTACAATATACAGTCTTTTATTTTAAAAAAAATATATACTGTACTGTATTTAATATTGAATTTCTTAATGTTTTTCTGCCATATGGAGTACAGTATATCAATTGGAATCAACTTTAAAGCTTATGATTTTCAACCATATGAACCTCGTAATAATAACTATTATTCATCAACGTTTTAAAGCAAAATTACGGTATTTTGATAATACCGGTAATTTGATTGGAGTAAGCGCTCGCCCTCGCTAAATGCTTATTATTAATTTTAAAATATTATTAATTTTTGATTCAACTGTCCTTTCTCTCGTCTCATTAAATGCTTATTCTAATTATACTTAAATCTCTTTCTCTTAAAAACTCTTTCCCCGCTGGTTTACTTTAGATGAAGAACGAGGCGATAAAAGATTGGAAGAAGGAGGTTTGAGGAACACGGGCTCACACCGAGTAAACACTTTCTCTTTCCAAATAACAACCATACACAAAAGCTCTATTAATTCTTTTTGCTTTTAAATCTTAGAGCAGTCGACAGTTGGTAAATAACACTCTAACGCGTGTTGGAAACCTATTAAAGGTCGTTGAGACTATTCTAACTCCTACAGTCGATTGGAGAGCTCGTGGTGCCGTGACCGGGGTTAAAGACCAAGGCGCATGTAACAGCAGTTGGGCTATCGCCGCCGTAAGTCGATCTATTAGCTTAATTCAATACCGTACAAAAATATTATTAAAATTAGGCGGGGAGCGTAGAGGCCACCAACTACTTTCACACCCGTCAACTGGTCAGCTTGAGTGCTCAGCAATTGATCGACTGCTCATCATCATACGGGAACGAAGGCTGTAACGGAGGAGAAGTGGTCGATGCCTTCCAATCCATCATCGATATTGGAGGGATCGATAGCGAACTAAGTTATCCCTACAAAGGAAAGGTAATAAGACAATCGCAATATTATAATCAAAATGTTTGTTTAAGCTGTTTGCTTAAAGGTTGGCCAGTGCAGATATAACCCATCATATAAAGCAGCCCAAATTAAAAGCTACACTGTTGTGACGCCGCAGGGTAGTGAAGATACGTTGCTTGAGGCAGTGATTGATGATCCAGTGGCCGTGACCGTCGACGCCAGCCACAACTCAATCAAGAACTATACCAGCGGTAAGAAACGTAATAAGCAGACTTAGTGACGTCGTTCATAAGCTGATGTTGAGTTAAGAAACCGTTTTTTCCCCCATTTGACTCAACCTAGTTCCAGTCCTACTTGTATTCGTATTCCTATGTTTTCAAGTTAAACCACGTTCCAATAACAAATCGTTTTTTAAACCGCAATTAATTAAACATAATAATTATGAGAGTAGTGAGAATTTAAATTTAAAACGTGTCTCAACAGGTGTGTATTACGAGCCACTCTGCTCGCAGACCAATTTGAACCACGCTATGCTGGTGGTGGGCTATGGAACCAATAGCCAAGGCGAGGACTATTGGATCGTAAAGAACAGCTACGGGACAGGATGGGGTATGGATGGCTACATCCT
>JAQGAZ010001221.1:0-34068 GCA_034692225.1 Polydesmus complanatus | reverse complement strand
ATTGGGGTTCCCCCCCCCCCCCCCCTTCCTCCTTCTTTCTTTTAATATTAATTTCCAATGAAATTTTCTTGTTATTCGTTGAATAATATGAAAACGTTGTTGTGAGCGCGTTAGGGGTTTTGGTCGCTCCACGTTACCGTGAAGAAAAGGGGATCCCGGTAAATATAATATATACGGTACATCGGGAAGATGTATGGAAAATGACGGAACGACTTAGTGAAGCGTTAAAACTTGTCAGCGAATGTTTAGCCCCCCCCACCTCCCAAATTTTATAAGTTTTCGTTCCCGAGAGGGTTACGTTCCGTACGTAGAAAAATGTTGGATGAGAAACAAGCGCCGTCTCTCTCTCTCTCTCGTGATAAAAGAGTATTAAAAAGTCGGGATTTTATTAAGAAACAAGGTGACACGTTATTACTGTATATATATGTACAGTGTATATGCGCCCCGCGCTGGAAAAATAAAAGGAAGAAAGAAAATTTCTATAATAAGACATAATTAATTGCGCCGTTTAATTGAGCCACTTCATCAACTGTAGCCTACCATCATCATCATTATGATCTCGAAACGCGCTTAACATGCAGACTACGCTAACCCCCAAAATACATCTCACAATGTCTTTTCGGATAGGGAGAAAAAAAGTATTTATTATTAATAATAATAATATATAAAAAAAATTTTGTTTATCAAACATATAAAATTGTCTGTTTAATAATTATGCTTTTCCAATTCAACTTAAAAGTTATTCAATTTACAATTGTAAAACGCAATCTAACACGAAAAGATAAAATTTATTACCGGTATCTACTTTCTGGTTTAAAAAAAAAAAAGGTTTACTTCGCTACCGGTATATCATTTTTTTTAAGGGTACACAGTATGTTAACAGTTTGCTGTATGTACTGGGTATGCACATAGTAATACTATGTCATCTGGGTCTATACAAAAACAAAATAATAGTCCATATATGCACTTACAACTGTTAACGCACTGTAACGTTTATTATGTAAATTTTAAAAAAAGCCCCATATTTTTATTAAATAAATAATTTTGAATTAACTACGAGAAAATAATCAACGCAATTAAAGCTACGCAGACCCGAAAATAATTAAATTAACTATTGTTTTAACAAAAACAGATCATACTAAATGCTAATTTACTACCGCAGCTTGATAATTACAATATATGATAATGAACTTTGTGTTTTTAAACAATTAAGGACCTCGTACTAATAAGAAATAAAATAATTTCTAGCGACTTGTAACAAATTTTGCCATAAGAAAACGTTGGGGGCTGCCGAGCCAATAAGGTTAGAGCTGCTCAAAATTCACCAATTGTTTTTTCTTAGCATCTCACGATCTCGCAAAATAATCATTTTTTTGTTTTCTTTTTTGGTACCGTATTGCAAGAAATTTTAAATGCAGAACGGCCTCGATAATTCGATCTTCAGTAATCCGATGCGTTTAATTTTTGACAGGTTTGTTTACTTACCAAAAAAAAAAATATATAGTAAATTCGAAATTTCTTGTAATTAAAGTAAATCTATGATAATTTAATGGAAGATTATGCATTCATATTACTAAAAAAAAAAAAAAAAACATAAGCTCGCTCTACAACAATTTTAAAATTAATTAAACTTTTTTTTTTGTTGAATGTGTTACCTTCAAATTAAACCGCGTTCATTTTTTCCCTGCGTTTTAATTACGAACAACGATATTACAAAAAAAAATTTGTTATAATAGCAGTTTCAAATTAATAACTTAAACGTCAATTTTTTTCCCCCCTCATTTCAAACCAAACTCACGCGAAAAATAAAAACTATTTTTCCGAGCTTAAAAATAGAATTACAATAATAAAATAAAAAAAACACAATTTTCTTAATAAAAAAAAAAATAATGAAATAAAATGACGTAAATAAGTTAAAAGTTGGTAATGGTGTGCGCCAAAACGCGGCTTATCAACCATATTTTTATTCTATAACCACTATCTCCATCCATTCACCCTACCCACCCTCCCTCTCTCCCAACCCCTTAACCCCTTCTTTTTCACCTCACGCACACTCGCTTTTTATCTCCTCGTATCTTTGTGCGCGATTTTATTTTTGTTGTCCGTGTCTAACCCATCCCCCTTCCTTTCCCCCTCCCTCATCCCCCCCTCATCTTCATCATCATCTGCCGCGGTGATCCTCGGATGCTGCGTTCCCGAGACTCTTCCTCATTCCTCCTTCCTTCCTCCCCTCCCTTTCCTTCCCCCCTCACCTCACCCCACGCCTAATGAAATGCATATATATGACACCGACTACAAGCAACTATTGGTTAAATAATGCTAATGAATTCACGTTTTACCACACCCCCTTCGTCTCCGTCCCTGCCGCCGCCACGCGTTTTGCATCTCTCGCTCTCTCTCTTCAAAAGAAGAATGTGGATGGATGGAGAAAAGAAAAAGTGCGAGAGATAGGCGCATGGTTGGTTGAGTAATGTAGTAGTGGGTGGATGAATAAGTGGAGATTATAGTAGGCGGGAAAAAGAGATGAGAGAGAGAAAGAAGATTTAAGATGGTGGAACTGTCAAATAATAAAGATGGAGATAGAGAAGAAGAAGAAGGGGAAAAAAAAAAATGCAAAATATGCAAGCTACCACCTACTTCACATCACCTAACAACCGAATCTCCTCCTCCTCTTCCACCTCCCAACTCATTTTCATTTCCAGAAGATATTTTTATTTCGAGAAACTAAGGAAATAGAAAAAAAAAATCATCTATCCCTCCCCCCCCCCCTCAGCATCACTTCCTCCCCCTCACCCCTTCTTCATCCTTTTCTACGTATAATATGAAAAGCGCGCGCGCATAAATCGATCGAGTCTAAAAAGAAACCTTACCTTAATTAAATTCCGAGAAATAAACATAGTTGGAAATTAGATAGCCTCCTCCTTCTCTACTCTATCTCCAGCTCTCGATAATAATAATTAATTTTGTAAAAAAAAAAAATTTTAAGGCTCGGAATACCAAAAATTTATTAGTAAATATTTTTAGTTATTAAAATATTTCCAATACATTTCGAAGATTGGACTGATTTTGAATTATTAGTAATTCGAGTAGGAGAAAATAAAGAACTTCAATATTATACAGTATAACGATTAAAATTAAATTTAATCAAATAAAAATTCGGAAGATCACGTTTGAAGCGCTTAAAATTAAAGTATATTATCAGATTTTTAATAAATTAAATCGTTATTTGATTCAATGTTATTATATTATATATACATGGTGTGGCATAAAAAAAAATGAGATGGTTATAATATAATTTTGTATTTATCGCACAGATCACTTTTAAAGTAGATGCTTTAGGAAAAGATACTGCTTCCCCCTACTCTTAATAAGAGTTCTGGAACTCTAAAAGTAGAACCGTGCACCTTTGGTAGGTCACAACTCCCGAATTTTGACCTACCGTGCCAAAACAGCTTCTTTTCAATTGGATTTTCATTAGAGGGGATAAAACAAGAGCCCCAGTACGGTACGAAGATCCAGAAAGTAATGCAGTAGTACGGTAGTTCGAAATACAGTAAACGCATAAACATAGGCAACTACGGTGGTGTTTTTGATTTTTATACGGTTAACTTTTCAAATGAAGGGGGAATGAAACAAGTTGACCTAAAAATGTCCCTAAAAACTAACAAAATACCGGTATTGAAAACGTTTTGTATTAAAAAAAGAGTTGGAACAAAGCGCGTTGTTGAAGAGCGTCCATTCTCTCTCTCTCCTTCAACTCTTTCTTTCTGACCATCTGGAATTTCCGGCCACTCGTTAATTACCGCCACGACAACACTGGCCTACAGGACGTATTGTGTATCAATAGAAAAGGTGTAGGCGGAAGTAAAGCCCGGAGAAACTTGACCAACCACGCCAGATGTAAAATACACTACTGTATTATACTCGAAGAATATCTAAACCTAACTCTCTCCGTTCGATGTTTCAGCACCGCAATTTGCCTCTCCAACCACTGCCAGGAAAAAAAAAACTAACTCTTGCGGATACATGTACTGTACGTCAAACATCTCATACACCGAAAAGTACTCGCAAAAATAACATTTCTCAATTACAGTATTATGAACGCTAATTAATCAATTAATGCAGAAAAAAAAAAAAGGTTTATCGCGTGTTTATGAAAATATTTTATTATTTACGTTCAATTATTGATTTTATAACATTAATTTTTCTTAAAATATTTCGTGAACTATAAAATTCAACGCTTTTTATTATAGCAAAAATTTAAGGTTGAATATCAACGTAATAAAAACTTTCTAAAAAAATAAATATAATAATTTATTTAAAATTTAAAATAAAATAATTTTAAATAAATTAATTCAACCGTCAAAAAACCTAATTATTTCGCCGCTTTCAAATTTACATTAAAAAAAATAAAATTAAATATTTTCTACTGACTACATTTATACAGAAAATAAATTAATTTTTTTGATACCGTTGAAAAAGGTTATTATACATACTGTACATGTAATTAATACTTCGACGTAAATAATACAAAAAAATTATTAATATCATGATTTTTGAAAATCAATTTTCATTGTTTTTTTTTTGGTACTGGTATAAACATTTTTTTCGAAAAATTAATAGGTATAAAAATTTAAAACTTCAGATATTTAATTTGAGATTCCGTTCCGTTATTATTGGTAAGTTCGTTAAAATTCGGGTACACACTTTCTTTTAATTCGATCAGATTGAGACACCCAAAGCCCTATTTTGAAAAATCGATTTTTCAACCCCTTTACAATTACAAAACTTTAGGTCAGTCACGAGCAAACCAGACGCAACTCATTTCCTTTACTTAAAAAGTTAATTAAAAGCATTGAAAATGCTGTTTACCGATTCGTCTTTCTCGACGATTCGCAAAACGAAATAAAATGCTAAACTTGAAAAGCTTTAAATCTTCGCACAAACTTTGCTCTCTCCCTTAAATTGAGTGGCAAACGAACGCATTAGCAAAGTACATTAAGAAAGATTCGCACCTTCTAATCCCCCCCCCCTTTCCCCAAACCCCAATCTCTCTGCCTCTCGCCAAACCTAGTTTAAGTTCCGGAACAAATTAAGCGTTTGCAAATTAACAGGAATATTATAGGCTCTTATTTCACGTGTAATAAAATAATAATGATTGTTTCCTACCTTGAATGCCTCTGCCTTTTCACCAGTTCACTTTGCTCAGCCATAAATTGTACTTGTTGAGCGTTGAGTTGCTCAAGTTGTTGCTGAATTTGTTGGGCGATGGGGAAATCTTGAGCGTCTCTGGCTTGGGTCAGTTTCACACGAAGGTCTTCCTGTTGCATCGCTAACTGCTTCAAATCTTCTCCGATCATCTCTAACCGCTCCTAATGCGGAACAAATAGAAAATACGTCGTTTCTTTAATAATACCGTTTCAAAAATTATTGACAGTCGTATTGAAAAAAAATGATACCTCGGTTAAATTAACTGTCAAATATTTAAAAATAAAAGCCCAAAAATAAGTGTCGACTTACTTGTCTTTTCATTCTTCCGATGTCGGGGCCGTGCTTGCTGTTGCTGTCCGGGCTGTCCTGATCTAATCGGGAGCGTTTTCCACTGGGTTCATCACAGCTGTTAAAATGTCGGGGGTTAAAATTCTGAGACCTGGAAGAATCGCCCCAACTACGATTATGTTCTAGCAGCCGATACAAGTCACTGACCAAAATAATGCGCCACATAAGTTTTGATTAATCGCTAACATTATTGTCAATTAACATTCGGCCCCTTTCAACAAAATCTAAACCTAACCTCGCATAGCTATTCTTCTAACCGAATCGCGCTATCAATTTCTAAACCTCAACTCCGTTTCAAATACATTTAAATGAATATTATTATTTTTTTTTTTTTGGATCTGAGAGAAAGTTAATTAAGTGGTTTTCAAGTAGAAATAAGTAGGTTGGGGTGTTGAATGAGCCGGGTGAAGAGTTAAGATGGAAGCGTATAATCAACTTTAATAATAGTGTTTAAAAAAAAAACTACAATCGTTGGATTGCTTTTTAGGAAATAAATAAGAGCACACCGCTCGATTCACTTCAATTTATCGCAAAATGGTTTACGTTTTTCGCTACGTTAAAGAAAATTGTGATAAATTCGTAGAAATTCCTATAATAATCATAAAAAAAAACAACCAATTTTTTTTTTAATACTACCGGTATATAATTTTTTGTTCTTTTGCTTTCACATTTTTAACTCTTCATTTTTTTTTTTTGAGCAGTTAAAAATTAAAACTGTTTATATTTTCAATTGTACTGTACGTGTATTATAGAAAAAATAAGCGTAATTACAGTATTGTGTATTTTTCTCGCACAATTATTAACGCATACAATAGAAGAAAAAAAAATCTATTAATCGAAATTGCAAATATAATTACTTTTAACTCTTCAATTTTTTTTTTTTTTTTGGAGCAGTTGTTAAAATTCAATTGCCAGTCAGGTAAATGTTTACATTCACAAATTCATAAAAAAAATTGTATTTTTCTTGCGCACGTAATTATTAACGCATAAATATTTTTTTTCTTATAAAACAGTATTGCTTCATATAATTATTTTAAAAACGTAAATAAATAAACAATAATTTAAAAAAAAAATAGAAAATAAGCTCAAAAATCAATTTTTTTTTTGTAGATGTAAAGACCAAAAAAATGTGCACCATTTTAACCTTCATCGAAAATTAAATTAAAAACAACATTATTTTTATTTTTTAAAAAAATACTGTATATAAAATTTGCAAAATACTGTATACGAAATTTAAAATTATTGAATAATTTTATTTTATTTTTTTTTTGTAAATAAAAAACTTTACTCTAATTTAGATAATTAAATAAAAAAATATATAAATGACCAACCGTTAAAAAAAAAAAAACAAGTAAATAATGTATGGCTCTAAAAATGTCTAACCATTTTCCGCTCTGATTTCAGCCTGCCCGAGCTAATTAACTAATGGTCAAACAATAGTGAAGATGCAATTACCATAGCAACGCGTATTATTTTCTTTCTTCCCCATCTCTCTCTCTCTCTCTCATTTTATCTCTCATATCTCTCTTTATAGATCTTTCCTTAAAAACATAAATTGCTCTCCCTGTGTAGAATGTAAAGAGTAGTGGTCAGCACTTTAGTTCGCAGTTAAATCACCTTCAAAGCCCCCCATCTCCCTCGCCCCCTCTCTCCCTCACTCAACTCCATCTCAGCCCATAATAATTACGCAGCCGCCGTATATATACGAGGGCCCCGTCGTCGCTCCAAAAAAGAAAAATTAACTCTCAAGAAGTTCAATTACATATAGACCCGCGCCGATCGATAAATACATCGAAAGGTGGTCGACGCCCAACGATATACAAAAATATATTATAGCCTACCAACGGATATAGCGCTGGCACAATAGATATACATATATACATAATATAATAAAACTTTCGCTTACAATTTTCTATTCGATTATCCATATGGGGCCTATCTACTTAACACTGGCCGGGTTGTTAAGTGGACATGTAATGGCGAGAGAGAAAAGAGTTCTCTCTCTGTTCAACTTCAAACGTTAAATTAATTAAAACTAGGCTTGTATTTTCTACAGTGGGAGAAAATATCGATAAAAAAAAAAACTTGACGTAATAAAACGCAAAATAAAATACAGTAAAATATCTGCAAAACCAACGCCAAAAAAAAAAAAAAAAATTTTTGAGCAATTTTTTAAAAAATTAAATTAGCTTTTAATATGTAGAGTCCATAATTGTTTATGCCGTTATTAAAGCAAAAATTTGATAATATTTGATGATAAATTTGAATTTAGTTTGTGGTAAAAGCGTGTTGGTTATAAAAGCTCATCAATTGTTTTTACTAACATTTTAATTTACATGGTATCCGTAAAAAAAGTGCACCCAACACTGAATAGAATAATTAAATGCCATTAAAATATTTTACATTATTAAAAAGATTTAATACTCAATTAAATTGGGTGCACTTTTTTTTACGGACACCGTGTATTCCTATTAATCTACTCGTCATTTCTGATTAAAAGGTCCTCTTAACCCGTTTGCAAGACCCACGATGGATGACAACTCCACCCGAGAACTCGGAATTAATTTTAGTAAACTAAAAATTTTGTTATTACTTTTTTAAAAAAATTGTTAAAAAAATTTGGTTTATTATTATTACTTTAAATCCCATAAAGTTCGTTTTGCAGACGTTATTAATGTTGTTAATTTAGCACCTAAACTTGTTGGGGTTTTTTTTTTTTCTCTGATTCTAAAAATACATTTTTACCACGAAAATAACTTTTCCCCCCTATCTCCCTTTTTCAGTTTTTAATAAAATAAAAACAACTCATTTTTCTCCCCCAAATTTGAAACGAATGGTTATAATAATATTAAAAAAAACAAGCAAGTATTTAAATATGAAATGTAATATCGGTGAAGCCGCGGGCACGTTCTCATAGTAAACATTGAGAGTTTGCTTTTAGAAACAGCTAATAAATATGGCGAGTGGAGACTGCATAAAGGACTGATTGCGCGTGCCTTGCCAAAAACTGCCACAAAATCGCCGAATGATAAACAACAAACTTTATTAAAAGACTCAACAAAAAAAAAAAAAATTTAAAATTTTTTCCGGTTTAAAAAAAAACCGTAACAAAAATCAATTTTATTTTTTTTAAATAATGATAATGTCCATTTTCAGAATTTAATCACTAACCTCTGGCTTTTTAAATGCTGACCACTTTTTTTCTAACATTATAATACTGTATATTATATTTTTTGCTGTCTTATCTTTCGACTAATTTAAGAAAGCAAAATAACACGTATTTTTTTTTTTTTAAAGAATTTTCTTTTTTTAAATTTTGGTAATAGGATTTCTAGGAATAAACCACCGTGATCGAGATAACCTCAAGTCAAATCGGCTCTCCAACTTTTCATTTCTGCTTGACTAGACGCACTAATAATTACTAGTTAACTATTATTTTTATTTTTTTTTTGCTTCTTTTTTTTTTAAGAGTATAGTTTCGAAAATAATAGCTATTAACCTTGTTTTTTTTTTGTTTTTTTGTAATTATAATCCAACCCTAACATTATTTATAAACGTGTGTACTAAAATAATATATGCAACCTAATCCTCAAATATATACGATTCTATTATTTACGAGTATTTTTTTTTTAGTGATTTAAGCAATTTTTTTTTTGTTCTTTTTTAAATGTATAAAAAAAAAATTCATTAAAAATATAAAAAAAAAAAAACAGAAAAATTTCGTTATACAGTACTGTATTAACATTTCACAGTTCACCATAATTTTCTATGTTTAAATTTCTAATTGAAATTAAAAATAAAATTTAAATATTCATAAATAATACTATCTATTCAAATTTATTTCGTTGCAAATAATAATAATAAAGAATTTAAAATTGAATAATTTCACCTTCATAATAATAAAATTGAAAACGAAATAAAAAATAATAATAATATGCTACAGTTCCGCTGATCTACCGCTAGATGGCGCCGCAATACCAGAGCCGCGCTGTCTCCCTCTTTCGCTCGTTGAAATCCGCGCACATGTAAATTCAGAGTAAACGATGCACTTACATGTCCATAATTATATTTATAGCAATAAAAGAGGGAAACGGCGTGATAAAATAATGTAGAAAACCCGATGTTTTCCATATCTACATCTCTCTTTTTTTATCTATACTGTATATTAATTAAATTAATTTTTTTTTTGTTGACGCCGAGTATAGCCTCCCCAGCTTTTCTAACTCTGCACTAAAGTCTAAATAACATTATTTTGCATTTAAAATAAATAAGCTGAAAGCGAGCTCTAACTTTCGGGCCTCACTAACTAGAACAATAGTTTGCATACAAAAAAAAAAGCAACGTAAATACTTACTTGGAGTGTCCTTTGGAGTATTGATAGCCACTGTCCCTCACCACCTGCCGCGCCAACGGAAAAAGCTCGTCTCTCCTGGTCAAAAGCGCTGGAATGTGTCTACAAATTTGAGCAGCCGCTTCGTTCACGGATACCTAATTAAAAAAATTATTTTAAAAAAATTAAATAAATAAATAAAATCTCGCCGTGAGAACGAGTTGTAAAAATCAATAGCCGCATCCAATATCCACACAAAATCATATTGACATGAAAACTATTTGTTTTTTTTTTTAAAAAAAAAAATAGAAAACACTCGTTTTACGACGAAGTTCGGTTAATGAAAATTCCGTAAAACGAAAACATTTACATGTATTAATAAATTTATTTAAAAAACATTTTATAATGTGACTTACGTATGTATAACAATGGAAAAATGAAGTTTTTAGCCTCAAGACTTTTCGTATTTAATTTAAATAAAACTTTGAAATTGAATAAAAAATTTTTTTTTTTAATAATAAATTAAGGTCATTCGGGTCATCAATTTAATTTAAATTTTATATAATTTTCAATTCGTTTTTTAAGGAGGTACCACATGACATTGTATTGCACTAATGAAATTTCGATTATTTTCTTAATTTTTGCGCAAAATTGGCCAAATTTAAGTAAAATTATGATAAAGCAAAATTGATAAATAAAATTGATAATAATTAAAACAAAATAAAATTATCGTAAAATCGAATTTTCGTAAAAACAAATCATATTAAAATCGAAATTTTAGGTACCCACAGGTCAAACTTTTCATGATTTTTTAATTATAAAATTTGATGATAAAAAATGTTAATGACGTAATTCATAATTTTAAATTTTTAAAAATTACAAAAAAAAAAAATAAATAATAATAATAGCTGCTAAAAAATTTGATTGATTGTAAAGCAGACCAGACTAAAAAAATATTGAAATGCTTTTTCCAAGAAATTTTTTCTGTGGACTCGCATTAAACGTTGTTCAATGAAAATAAAATCTCGTAAAAAAAAAAGCAGAAAAACAAAAAAAAATTTATATTTTTAATCGGATTAAAATCACCGTAATATATTTTTAGATGACGAGTCTTAATCTGCGAATAAACTAAGTTACCGAATCAATAAAAATATAAGCGATTACTTCTGGAAAGTGTCTGAACTTACTCCAGAAAAAAAAACAACTAAACAGCTGAATTATACTGTATTAATACAAAAAAAAAAATAAATATGAAAATGTCTAGGAATTGGATTTAGCTTAGGGATCAAAAATCATGATTTCAAAATCCTGAAACATTATTCTCTATAAATTAATAACTTACTTCGTGAAGTGTCAAAGGTTTTTCCGGTTTCCTTTTACAATCGAAACGTCCGTAAATTGCCGCAAACTTTCGTATCTCGTCCATTCTCCTGGGATCATCGTCAGACATACTTATCACGTACTACAAACAAAAAAAGTAAACAAAACTATTAATTAAATACTTGTAAAAAAAAAAAAACATTTTTAATCGTGCGTTGTGTTTATTCCTCCCCCTCAAATACCTAAAAGTGTTTTTATTTATATGTAAAATAATAATAATAATATAAAAATAAATCGCGCGTGTCGTCATAAATTATTAAGAGAAGGGAATAAAAAAAAGTGTTTTTCAAAAAACGCAACACACACTTTATTTTTCGCCGTGAAATTCGAGTGCAGACTTATAGACAACAACAACAAAAAAAATTATCCATCAAGAACATCACTTAGTAAAAATTAAAAATAAAAGAGTTTAGCAATGTTAAATTAGAAAGCGACCGACTGACTAGTCGCTTAAGAAGGAGACGTAGGGAAGAAAAAAAAATTGTATACGGGTTGAACAACCAGAAACGAACGTAAGAAAAAAAAAATGATATCATATAAAAAGAAATAAAGATGGGTAAGACATGGGAGAAGAAGAAGGGTAATGACCGATATGACGACGAGAATAAAATAATAATAAAAAAAAAAGATGGGGGGAAAAAGAGACCCACATTTTTCTCGAAACATAAAGTACGTCGCAACAAACATTTTATTTGAAGAAAAAAAAAATAATAAAATAAATTAATATAAAAAGTGTATCAGAATTTTATTAGATGGGAGTCGTGACACACGTTTAATAGGAAAAAAATTAAAGGCTGAATTAATAAAATAATTCGTTTCAAATTTAATTTGATTATTTTTATTTAATAAATACAGTACCGCCGGGTGTCCGGGATAATATTAACCAATTTCAGTTTGTTATAAAAATTTATATAGATAATAGTCCAACAAATGCGTAGATTTCAATTTTTGAGTCATTTTACAGAAAAACAAATACCGGTACCGTAAAGTTTTATGTAATTTTTATTTAGATTTTTAAGATTTGAACATCGAGATTTTGTAAAATCTGTTTTGGATTCTCGGTTTGTTTAAATTAAGGTAGGTTTCAAAGCTGATTTTAATAAAGCAACACTGTTACAAAGATTTTGGTGGTAGTTGCGCCATTAACAAAACATTCGCTCGCTACTGGAAATGCTCACATGAATAATGCAACATTTAAATACCCTCCCCCCCCCCCCTAACCTTTATTCGATGAAAGCTGTGATCTTAAATTAGCAAATGTTTTGAAAAGTGAAAAGTAATTTAAGAAAATGAAACAGAAATCAAATTTTAATAGAACAATAATAAATGTAAATCGAATTTTAATTTTCCGCAATAATAATAATAATAATTTTAAATTATTTCTTAACAGTTAAGAAAATTAAGTGAAAAATCATTAAAAAAAATCATTAACGCATTTAAATCATTACGCACTTAACAAGAGATAATAACAACAACGTTCAATTTAATCATTTGCACCAAACAACGTTGGATTTCTCCTTAGTAATGAATTCGTTGTGTACTTAGGTAGTGCTTTATAATAATTATGATTCAATTTTTTTTTTTTTTTGTATTTTCATTTTCAATGTGTGTGTGTGTTCATTTTCAGACAGGATGTACCGCACCTCTCATTTCAAAGATTTACAAACGGCAATTTGTTTATGTAAAATATGATCCTCAATTTCGTTTGTTTTTTGTTTTTAAACGGTTTCAAAGTTCAAATTATGTTTCATTTTTAAAAAAAAAAAAGTTAATTGTTAATAAACAACAGTTTTGTTGTTAAAAAAAATACGAATTTAGTTATTGATATTTTCATTTTTTATTCACATTTATTTTTGCGCAATGTTAACAATGGAAAATATGAATGAAAATTATTTACCGGTAAATAATATTAATAAAAACTCGTTTTTTTTTATTCACTTTTTGGCACTTTCCTTCTATTTCTACTCTCCTCCTTCTAATACTTAATTTTGTCCATACCACACTCACAAACAAAAAATATCAATTATTTTTATGCTTTTGTATCGATTTTTAGGAATAAATTATTACGGTAGCGATATTAAACAAAAAAAACCCCATGGTCTATAAAACTTTATAATAAATAAAAAACCGAAATTTTGTGTTAATAAAAAAAAAATTCGGTAAAGTTTAATTATTAATAAAAATAAATTTAAAAAAAACACACACACAACCACCCAATCTTAATAATCAACCCTAGGGGAACAAACATACAGTAATTGTTATTAAAAGAGCAGGAGGCAGGATACTCGTTTACAACGCGCATTCGTTTCTTCTAACTTTTTGATCATTAAAGCGATGATGATCGGAAGATTTCAATCTACCTGTTAGTCTTTCCAATGTTTTATTGTAATGGCGAAACTTTTTTTAAGCGCGGCTTTTATTTATATTTCTCGAACACGCTATCAGTAGTAGTTCGGAGTCGGTAATTAACTCAGCTACGATGATCTACCGTTTCGAAATAACGAAAAAAAAAATCTCCCCCATTATAAAATCCATATTCGTTTTATTTTCATTTTTTTTTAATACGCTTTCAACGAAATAAATATTTTTTTTTTTTAAAAAAACCCCCATTTTTTCGCGGACACTGACCTTTTAATGGCAATGCTTTTCTTTCGAAAAAAGAAAAAAAATTTAATATATCCCATCCATTAATTAAACGAGCGAGATTTGTGCTGACTGGAGCAAAAATAAAAACAAAAACATTTTACGTGATTTACATATAAAAAAATAATCCTTTTTTCTTTATTATCTAAATTTAGCTAAATTCCTAAAAATAACGGTAAGTTTTTGTCATTACTGCAAATGGTGGTTTCTTTTATTACAGTTCAGCTCTGAGTTTGCGGAATCCCTCTCTCAACGAAGCTCCTCGATAACAAAGTTTGAAATTGCGAAGTGGATTGTAATCGATAAATGAAGCAAGGAAATAGAAGTAAAAAGTTGTGTTTTTTCAACTGAAAACTTCGTTAAAACGACCTTTTTTCCCCCAACGTTTAGTTATTAAAACTAATAATAGTTCGAGATTTGAGTACTGTACAGTAATCGAGTACCTTTCATAATAATAATAAAAAAATTCTAATGTTTTCATGAAAACTTCGTTAAATGAAATGTCGGTTTTTACATTGCATTTAATTCGATAATTATAGTGCGCAAAATTTATCTGCTTATTGGGTGCAAAACATTTCGTTAAAACGATCATTATTTACCCCCAGAAACGTTTTTTTTTCTTTACGTTAGACTCTTTCTGTACTGAAACTTCGTTATAACAATCCCATATTATCCCGTTTTCCGGAGAATTGAGCCAACATTTTTGCTATAAAAACGAAGTTTTGACGATGAAAGCGCTTTCGTTAACCGAGGTATTTACAGTAATGAATTTGCAGTGTGTATCCAATTTCTTTCAAAGACTTTTTTGATTTTTCAATTGTATTAGCGGTTTTTTTTTTCTCTCCCGTTTTTCTTCTCCTCCTTCATTTCTTAAAACAAAAAAAAAAAACTCACTCACTACAGCTACATCCATCATCTTGACATTTAAATACGTTTTTAGACGCTCTCACTATTACTCACGCTTAAAAAGTATATTTATACAATTTTACGCTATTAAAAAACTCAAGAAAAAAAAAAAAGAGTCATATGTATAAAAGTAGCATTCAAACATTTTTAAATAGAGACAAAACATTTTTCTTAACAAGAAATACCTTCTTCAAACTTTTTTTTTTTTTTTTAATAATTGTAGAAAAAAATAATAAATATGGAAAAATGTTTTTAAAATGTTGTTTCGTTTCTTTGAAACAGGAAGTTTGGAATTATTTTTCCAATTTTTTTTTTTTTTTTATTTTTCGGGAGTTTTTTGACATGTAAAAATTTTAAAAAATCTTCGTTTGAGTTTGATAAAAATCCATTTTTAAACCTTAATTATATATACCGGTATATGTATATTTTTCCCCTTCACTTTTGGAAAAACAAATGAAAATTTATTTATAATGTAAAAAAGCGATCGAATTGCAAAGAGAAAATTTCCATATCGAGCTGCGCTTTTTCCTTTTTCGTCGCAAATTATAGCTTTTGTTCTCGCTTTGGAAAAAAAAAAGTTGTTTTTTTAAAAAGGAAAATATATTTTTGCTATGGAAAATGAAGATTAGTTTATTCAAATTTTCAGAGTTTTGACTACGATCAAAATATTCATAAAAAGTTTTGTTGTTTTTACGCGTAAAGAAAAACAAAAAAAATTAAAATATGATAACCCGATATTATTTTAAACCAGTAAAACCGATTATGAAAAACCAATAGTAAAACAACAGTAAAGTTACAATTTAAAAAAATAACAAAAATAAACAAACTGCGATAAATAAAAAACCTAATAAAACTTCTAACGAAATTCAAGAAGACGCTGAATTTCATTTAAATTTGCTTTAAAAAAAATTAGACAAATTAAAAATTCCCAAAAATCAATCGATAATATGACCATATTTCAATAATAATTATTATGAAATAATTTTACGCTTAAAACAGACGAGAAATTGAAAAAGTGTCAACAGATGTAAAAAATAAACGAGCAAGTTTAGAAATGATTTTACAAGGTAAGTCAAATAAAAACCTTAAAATTATTCAATAATTATTTAAGAAATATTAAGGTTTTCAGCTGACTCACTATAATACCTGTCAAAAATTTCAAAATTAAATTATGAGGTTCGCTTATGGATTTTTAATCTACTGAAGTTAAAAAACACATTAGTTGTTCAATGGTTATTACAGCTTAAACTAAGTTTTTTTTTTTTTTAAATAGTAAAATTAAACTACAATAATTAGAATAAAAATGTATGCGATTCCCGAGTGTATGAAACCAAGTGTTTTTCCAAAGAGACCGTCGTGCGGCTTCTCGTGTCATTGGATCGGGTGAGCTTTATCCCTACGACCGATCGGGGTTAACCACAGTGGGGGGAAAAGTCTGCGTGGAGCAACGTCGAGCACCGCAAAACCCTCAAATAACGTTTTCCAGGCAACGCTATTTTATACTACTGCACCTCGCAATCAAAATGTGAATTTCAAAAATTATGTCCATTTCAAAAGAAAATCTGATCGAGAATAAAAATTTTACTTTTCGTCAATTAAATTAAATTTGTTTTTTTCTTCTAAAAATGGAAGTGACCAGCAGCCGTATTTACATAAAAGTCTGGAGTCGGCGACTAAGCGTAAATAATTATATCGGATGACGTTAAAATTAAGTACACTGCCCCAAACTATATACTTTCGATTCCCCAGATGATGAAAATACGTATCGAATTTATACTTTTGGACTGGAATAAAAGTCTGCGCGCGCGCGGCAACAGTTACTTTTGTTATTTTATAAATTCATTACCATTGTTCGAACCATTGAAACGTGAACGCCGGTCGAAATAAACCACGAAAATCTATCCTTTATTTTTTTAATTAATAATTTTTTTTTTTGTTTATAAAAGAAAAAAAAACAACTTTTATTTCGGCTTTATAATAATATTGCATAGCTGTCCAATTGCAATTTCCTCGGTTTTAACTTTTATCAGAATCAAATTAGCGAGTAACCATCTGCGACGTGAAATATTTCCAATAATATTATCTAATCCGAAGATATTGCGAGCGGGGAAATGTCGATATAGCGAAATTTAGGTTCTGGAATTGAATAAAATATTTATTCATTCATCATTAAAACTGATTTAAAAAATATCGCTGCGTCAATTAATCTTTTTAATTATCTTTCACACGTCTACTCCGAACTTTAACCAACGAGACTTCTTTCAAAAAAAAACAAACAATGCTCGTTGAATCGACATTTTGTAGCGTTTGGACAGGTTTTTCCATGTCCGTTGAAATTGTAGCGTAAATTCGGTAGACAGAAAACGAATGTGTCTGGACATAGTTTGCTCTAATCCGGTTGACATAACCGCTATTATGTATGCTAATCTATTAAGTAGCGGGGCTAACTATTAATGAGACGGTCGGACATTGTGTAATTAGCCGTCGAAACAGAATCAACAGCGATTGTCACGTGCGCGCCGCATGCGTCGATAGAAAAAACGAGCGTGATTTTTATCTTTTCGCCGAAACGTCGTAGCGAAAGATTAATTATTTTGAGAAAAAGTCAAAAAAAAAATTTCTTCTCGCACGGAATATGTATTTGTGGGAGGCGGAGTTATACACTGAGTTATAAGGACACCGGGAATTACGGAGAATATCGAGAATCTGCGTCTACGACTGTCTAAATAGAGCCTCCACAATCTTTTCAGAGGCCCCTAAAAATTGCACGAGCCCGAATATCCTTTGGGGTGTTGGGAGAAAATCCTCTACGGACTAATGACCGCGAGTTACAAATATTTGAAAAAGAAAATTAATTTTTGAAGCTTACCTCTAGTTCCTTGCATATCTTTTTCTTGCTGTTCTGCGGTTTGGGCTCGAACGGAGGCAGAGATTTCACCAGCATTTCCGCCGCTTCCGATAACCTCTGGATTTGACTCTCGACCAGCACCGGAGTGAGCTGAAGGGGGGAACCGGGCTGACCGTAATCTCCGGAGTTATGCTCACTACCCTGCAAAAAAGATAAACAAACAAATGCGTGAAAAAAAATAATAATAATTGGCAGTTTGGAAACAATCGTCATCGGGCGGTAATAATGATATTTCAGACAATGTTTACAACAGTAATTAATTTTGTTTTTTCAAATTTCTAATTCGGGGATGTACGGTAATTAATGCCATTCGACCGCAAATAAAACAAAAATGAAAACAACGAGTAATCTGACGGATACAAATTATTATGCAAATAGTAGAGTCTTTTAAATAATTAATTGTTTCGTTTGTTTAATCAACTATTAAAAGCGCAGTTTATGAAATCATTAAATTGCATTTTTAAAAAAAAAGTATAAACAGTAAAACGTCGGTATAACAAAATTATTGTGGCAAGTCTTACAATTTTCAGTTAAAAAATTCAAAAAAAAACAAACAACATACCGGTATTCGTTGTACCGAAAACTTTATTCGTTCTACCGGAGTTTTACTGTAGATTCTAGCTAATTGTTGCTCTATTTTCTCACTCCCCTCGTTTAATATTGTTTTGTAAATAATTGTTTACGTCAACAATGAATTAAATCATAACCGCGCAATAATTATTAAAAAAAAACTCTCTTTCTCAAAAGATTTCTTAAAAAAACAAACAAAAACTCGTAATAATAATTATTCTTACTTAACGCGCAATCCAGAAAAAAAAACACCAAACAAACAAAATGTTTAGTCATTGAAATTAAACACGTTTTCTCGTAACATTCGCGACTTTTAAAGTATACGAAGAGCCGAGAAAAGTATAAAACACACGCCTTTAAAAAAAAAGTTAATATCGTTATTTTTATTTTTTTTAAAAAAATGAAATGGCGTGTAATTAAAAGTGCAAATGAAAGTGTAAGCGCGAATAAAGACAACAAAATGTTTTAAGCATTTAAAAAAAAATAAACATTTTACGCGTAAATAGTCAGAGAGAGAGAGAGAGTTTCGTCTTTGAAGGGAAAAGTTAATTTCGTTACTCGGGATAAATTAAAACGCGAAAGACACCGGGTGTTCGATGTGTATAGGTAAATTGGAATGAATTAACTCCGAACGAAATAGACTACAGTCGCAGTGTGAGGTGTGTTGTCTGATATCTGGCAAAAATTTGTAAGCCAAAAACAACGAAAGAATAAAAAAAAAATAAATAAATAAATAAGGTAAATAAAAAAACACTTTCTTCGAAATCATTTATGCTGACAAAACACGCGTTACGGTGTGACGCGAGCGTGTCAGAATTAATGCTGTTTCATACCACCAGCCGACAATTCAGACGTAAATCCATTATTTCACTTGTCGCCTAAATCTGTTCGCGATTCCAATTACGGAATTTCTTTTCTTTTTTATTTAATATTATATAATTATGTATATATAACTAACGTACCGACGCAAAACAAAAATGATCATTTGCCAGTTATTTCAATTTCGGAAAGTTTACTGCTACCATCGATAATATTCTTAATAGAGAGAATAAAAACAATGAAACATTTTTGCTTCATTTCAATATCAAAACTAATAAAATCAATGAGTGGGAGGGAGGAAAAAGACTAGCATTTGCATAGAATAATCAAAACATTATGTGCTTGAAAGTGTCGACGTTTCAAAATTTTTATCGAGTAAAATTATTTAAGAAATCTTCGAATAAATCACACTCGACTGATAATAACTCAATCATAATACCGTATAATATTTGTACTGTAATAATTGATGTACTGTACATGGATCAAGCAATAAACTATATTTTTAATCAATAAAATCCATTTTTCATGCCAGGTTCTCAGAACGACTTTTCAGCCGGAGCCGAAAAATTATATTTTAAATTTTGATACTTGCTGCGACTGCAACTTAATAATAATAAATTGGTAAATAAACAGGTGAACCTTTTTCTAAAAATTATAAGCGTTAAAATTTAGCTGAATTATCATTTCAGCTAAGTTTTCACGCTAAGAACTCGTCCAGAGAACCAGGCAGAAAAAACAACAACACTATTCCATTTATAACGCCCGTTTAGACTTCCAAAAGTCGGCAAAACTGAATTAAAATAATGCCCAGTTTACTCTTCAAAAAATACGAAAAATCACATTTATACCATAATTTTATAGTGTTAGTAAACTACTCTGCACGTGTAATGCCACTGGCGTTATAAATGGAAATCCCGGAAACCCAGCAAAAGTATCTTTTTTATTATAAAATAAAAATTAATTAAGCGATATTAAGCGATAGGAACGGAGCTTACCTTGTAATACAAGTAGTAAGGGGGACATTCCTGCTTATCTTTATCGCTCGTGGCCCCATTTACCTATTAAAATCATAGATGGAAACAATTTTTCGATGGAAGAAAAAGATAGAAAAAAAAAAGTGGAAAAAGTGAGGGTTTTTTGTTTACCATTTGACTGACTTGTGTCATCGAAATCGGACCTAATTGCGAGTTTGGCGAAGGCGCAGGTTCTTTGGTTAGAGAGGGTGATGGTGGATGATTGTTAGGGATCTGTATGGGGATGGGTGGACTAGGCCTCGTTGGTGGAAGATGGTTATGTTGAGAATGTGGTAGAGGCGGCGGTGGTTGTTGCGGCGGTGGCGGTGGTATCGGCGGTGGTGGTTGCTGACTTAAATTTACTGGACGACCCATGGGAACCTGGTGAGGAACTGGCGGAATGGTGGGCAGCAGAGGAGTCTGGAACATGGCTGCAAATAATAAAACAAAATATTTTTGTAATGAATATAATACACACACGGATCCCGCTCGGAATCATTTGTCATCATCAAAATATTATTTTCCGGCGGATGGTTTCGAGTGCGCGCGTGATCGGAATTGATGGGTCAGTTTCATACGTACTTTTCTTCAAATTAATTACGTCACACGAGGACCACAAACTTTCGTAATAAACGAGGCACAGGAGAATTGGAAATGGAGCGAAAGAGAAAGTGACCAATGGGTGTGGAGGTTGAAAGATGGTGTTGGGAGAGAGGAGGGACGGACGGAAAACTTTGTTTTAGTTTTTAATAACCGCAAAACTTTTTTGATTTGATGAAAGAAAAATCCAAAAAAAAAACACTCTTTTAACACAAAACTTGATATTGATTGGGATTAAAAGTTGAGATTAATGGTGAAAATGTGCAAAGTTTTAAATTCCAAAAGAAAATCTCAAAACTCTTTAAAATTCGAACTTAAACTCAAATAGATTCACAAATAAACTTTTTAGAAACTCCAAGAATTCAAATAAAATTTGTAATAATTCAAAACTAAAATCTTAAAAACTCAAAATACTGTAAAACTTTTAAATAATCGAAATTATAATCTTATTATGATCAGAATTTAACACTGGAATTTCAAAACTAAACTTTAAAAAAAATTCAAAATATAAAATTTAAAAATATAAAAATAAAATTCTTAAGAATTCAAAATACAGTACTGTAAAACTTTTAAATAATAAAAATTAAAACCTTAAATATTCAAAATTAAAACTTTGAAATTTCCTTTTAAAAACTCAAAACTAATTTTTTTAAAAATTAAAAAAATCTAGAATACCGTATGGAATTCCTAAAATCCTAAAATCGTTAATGCCATCTTCAAGATTTTGATAAGCACAACAAAAAAATACACTGTACTGCAAAAATTTCAATACCAGTACATGACTTAAAAATAAACAGATAACTTTATAAACTTTAATTAGTGTTAAAAACGCAAAATTAAAATCATGAAAGTTTTTTTTTTAAAAAAAAATTATTATAATAAACATTTTAAAAATCGATAAACTTGAAACTTAACCTTAAAAAAAACTAGAATTTTGGCATTCATTTTTTGTTTTTATAATTTAACATTGATTTTTTTTTGGAATCATTTTGTGTCTCATGTCTGATAAGGTGTTATTCTTCTTTTATCATTTTTGTGGTTTTGCTTAATTAAAGCGAAAATTAAATCTTTTTTCAAAAATGAGATAACTCGCCTTATAATTATTCGTATTATAAGGTACAGTATTATAAGCTGGAAATTGCAATATTTTAGCCGGCGTTATTTTTATATCAATAAATTTAAAAATTTCCCTTATTTCCTTTAAAAAATGATATTATAATGTAGCTTAAATGATCTCTTTTGTTGTTGGCGTTAATACTCGTGTTCGCCTCTCACGTGCGCTCGAAAGAGAGTGAGAGAGAACGAGAGATGGAGAAAAGAGACGGCGACGGAAGAAGAAGAAAAGTCGGTGAAAGATTTTTCTTTCTCCATTTAACTTCTTAAAGTCGTTCGTTCGCCTAATTTGTCTGCCGTGCTACCGGGTCTAGATCAAGGATGAGAGATGATTTTCTTCCAGATTAAGCTGAGAAAGTCGATCGAAAAGTTGAGTACGAGTTGCGTCTAATGCACTCGCACTCACGAGATAAAAGAGAGAGAGAGAATCAGGTAGTTTTTCAATTCACAGCTCGGAATATTAATAAACAATGTTTACCGAACCAATCAACGTTTGATTGTGGCGTGTAAACTCGTCGTTAACACCCAATTAACAATACATTAATTACAAACATGAAATAGAAACATAGCTAAATTTAGATTTAGACATCCGGTATTGTTAGCCTACTTTTTATTAAAATTCCATTCCACGTTTAATCTAAGTGTTCCCCCCCCGCCCACCTTCACTCGCTTTAGTAGTTTTAAAATCGCATCTAAAAAAAAAGAGAGAGAGACTCGCAGTAAAAAGTGATGAAATATTCCGATCACAAACTAAACGGAGGCTTTTATTATTTGATATTAGCTTAATAGCCATCAAATAATACGCGTGTCCAACGCATTATCCTTCTCACTTCGTTCGAGAATAACAATAATAAAAACAAGAGTGAAAAATCTTTGTAGAGCTCGCATTAGACCAAAGTTGAGAGGCGTCAATCCACTCCCACTACCCACCAACCCTGAATGTGAGCCGGGAAAAAGCAAGCTGATCCGCACGCAGAAAATAGATTCTGGCTACACGATACGACTGTTAATTGCCGGCACCGCGGCCGGAATACTAAACACCGACGTCCGTCTGCATGGTCAGACCTGGGACAATTAAATACCTCCCCCCACTCCCACGTCTCATTTCCTTTGTACCAGAGTGTGTAAGAGAGAGAGAGAGAGAGACGACTGCCATAAACTGTTAAGTTTTATTCCTCCCCAAAATTATTATAAAATACTTGTTACGTGACGTCATGCATAAACGACTGGCTGAGATTCATTTTTGCAACGAAACCGAAGCGTTAAAAGACACGATGGACCCGTTATTTTAACCCGTTCTTTCTGTTATTTTACATGCACATTGTATTAACACGCAAATGAGTGAAATTTTCTTGTAAAAATGTCGTTTGTAGAATTATTATTTGGAGCTGCCTCGTTTTTGCTCCAAATGGGCTTAAAAACGCTGTTTTGAGAGGCTAATAAAAACAGTAAAATATTTAATTATTGCGCAGATGGTTTAATGATATAACAGTATAACTCAAAATTGAAGTGTAAAATAAATTACAATTCTCTGAACTGAAATTTTCATCACCTTTACTAGTATCTTTGAACTAGCTAAAAGTAATACAATTTGTTAATTAAACATAAAAATTAAAATCCACGTAGCTTCATAAACACAGCAACGTTAAATTTTCGAAAAAAAAAACTAAAATAAGTAATTATGAAAAATCAAAAAAATATCGATAAAACAAAATACTCAATGCTGTAAATTTGATTTTTAAAGCGCATTCAATGCGGACGCAGCAACGTTTGCCGCCAAATTCTTTTGATAAAAATCAGTATTTTTTTTTTTTCAAATAAAATTTTTTTTTTTATTTCTTTCTTAATTTTTTCTCATAATAATACTTTTGAATGGTTGTAGCGACGTATTATTAATGCGCATTAAGAAATAAAAATGGTCATTTTTTTTTTTTTTTTGGTTTCGGTCTGCGCATTGAAATCTCGTGGGGCGCGGCAAATGCAAATGCACGGGGCAAAAGAGAGAGAGAGAGAGAGAGAAAGAGAGGGTAGGGTATATGCGTGGGAGGGAAAGGGTTGAGATGAAAGGAAAAAGGGTGGGATGAGTGTACATGTATCAATAGTATTGCACGTATGATGAACATCTTTTTATTCCTGCCCGTTGCCATGGTTTTTGTAGGGGAGAGGGAGAGAGAGAGAGAGCGAAACCTACTCAATACATTGTGTGTTTTTAGCGACATTCAGTCGACTGAATTACAAAAGGAAAATAGCAAAAAATTAATAGGAAATCAATACGCTCGCTACCATAAAATATTATATTTTTTTTTTCGTTTTCTTATTATTATTATTATTATGTTTCTTCACTCGCTTTTCATATTTCACAGGAGTTTTTAATCAAAAGAAAACCCTGCTTCCGATTATCTACACTCTACCTGAACCCAAAGTGTTCACGCTTAACCACATCTCGCTCACTGGCTGCCGTGACATCATCAATCGCGGCGGAGCGAACACTGCTTTTTTTTTCTTTCTTACTACGGCGATACTGGCGGCACACTTGAGAAAGAGAAAAGAAAGCGTTTTGGAAAACGTTAATGCACAATAATAGGAGAGAAAAAAGAAAAAAAGCTGAAAGTACCATTTTTTCGAAATTGGGGATTTTTCTTAAAAAAGGTTGTATCATGTATGTACTGTAGCCTATAGGTGCCAAAAAGAAATAGAAGTGCCATTTGCCTCAGTTTGGCGCATAAAATAATTGTCCGCAACAAAGCAGGTAACATGAATGTCCAGCTGTGCGTTTTACAGGTGTCCAAAGACATTTATAATTTCCCATTTTTAAAACTCTTTTAATATAATTTTCATTAAAAAAATATTTTCAGTTTTTCAGAATAATTTGTCTCGGAACTATTTTAAGGACGATAAATATGAAAAAAAGTATAGCATAACCGACTGTTATTCATTAAGTTTCAGCAAATTAAAGCCAGTTTTTCATGAAATTTGCTTTTTGGTACATTCATCCTATTTTATTAATCTTAGTTTATTATACCGGTGGTTATTATGACGTTGAATCAAAAATAATACGGTAGTATCGGTAATAATAATAAGATATTGTTCGTATTGTACATACAGGGTGTTTCCAAAGGTCATGGCTCAAACTGAAGAGGCAGATAGAGAAGTAAAAAATAAAACAACTTTCAATCAGAAAAAAAATTGCGTTTGAAGCTTAATTACGGAGTAATGGGCTTGAACCTGAGGCATGCTGCCCTTGTAATCGCATTGAGTTAAACGTAAATCTACTGCACCGCGTAGCAGCAAAATATTGCGGTACAGTTTGCTTACAAAATCTTACAGCGTTAATCAGGGGCAGCAAGCCCAGGTTTGATTTTATTTAAATATAATTATTGCACTTTTTCTGAAACTTAAGAATGGATTATCTATACAAATTGAAACAAATTATTACAGCTGTACTCCAATTAAAATGAATTGCCGGTATTACTCAAATCTAAGTGCTTTATTAAAAAAAAAAAACAGATTTTTTTAAAATTAAAATTATATACCAGGTACAGTAGAATTTTTTTCTTGGAAAAAAAAACAAACTTGTACTCAAATTCAGTGTATTTTTCATCGATATTTTTTGAATGCTGAAATATATTTGAATCGCATTCCCTTTTCTCAAATAACTACTGTACTACCCATTATGTGCGAACCGGTAAATCAACATAATAACGATTACGCTCGCGGACTAATTCTTTTCCTACTGTATAACGTATCTAGAGTGTATCCGCAATAATTAGCTCGGATTACTCATTTCCAGCACTGGCGATCGAGCAGAAACCAACCTCGGCTGTGTTTACATTCATTTCAGCTGCCTCCAGTGCGCTCATGACGTCATTAGCCGATGTCATAATACACGTAGTTAGTTTACAGTGAGTGTAGTAGCAGGCTGGTGTGAGCCGCGCTGTCTGTACATGTAATGTGCCTCACTCTCGGTGCACGCACAAAAGAAGCCAGCTTCGTGTCTTTTGTTCGCGCGAAAACATCCGTCAGCTCCGCATAAAAGAAACAAAACGAGACTATGACACATGTTTCGCATGAAACGCCATGTGACCCGGGTCACTACAAATGTGAAAGGGTTGCAACCTTTCATTTCTCCATCACACGACATCACGAAACGTCACGTACCAGCTTCACTTACACATTTAAAAATGTAAAAAAAAAAAAAAATGGTGTATATAAAACCTGTAATTATAAAAGTTGGAAGAGCAAAAAAAAAAAACTAAATAGTTCACCCCACGCATTAGCCTCTCACCCACTAATCTCCAGCCCTCGCCACTAAAAATAGAAGCGACAGGAAGTGACAGATAAAAATAATAGTATAATACGTTGATTGCGTGGAACGGGTAGAATAGCATTAAGACGTATATAAAAAAAAAACTGCGTGGGGACGGCTCACAAACCCTTAGCTTCTCAGAAAACCTTTAAAGGAAGGAACCTCTTTAAGACGGAAATTAATTTAGAAAAAAAAAAAAAAGATTGGAACCGTTTGTAAGAGTTCTCCAAACCGGTTCTCACTTTGAACGGAGTTTTTACTCGATTTTAATTAGTTATTACTTCCTTTTAACTGCTGTACAGTACTTTGTTTTTACTTAAATTTAAATAGTTTTTACTCATTTCTAGATAGTTTTTACTCAAGTTCTGAATAGTTTTTGCTCAATTATTTTAAATGTTTTTACTTACATGCAACAAGTTTTTACTCAATTATTAAATGTTTTTACTTACATGCAACAAGTTTTTACTCAATTCTACTAAGCTTTTACTTTACCCCCAATTTTTTTCTTAAATTTTAACTGGTTTTTATTTCAATATGTGTTTTATACTCCTTAGTAATTAGCTTTTACTTAATTACAATTAGTTTTCTCCCCCAAAATTTAAAACTGAGTTTTCACTAAATTCTAAATAGTTTTTATTCAATTTTAACAAGTTCTTACTTATTTTTTAACTACAGTAATTTAATTGAATTCAAATGTATTCAAAGTACCCTCTTTATTTCTAAATTATTTTTACTTAAATCGATAATTAAATCGCTTTTCTCTCTCTCTCTCTCCAATTAAACAAAGATTTTTCTCCAGTTTTAATTAAGACTTTTCACAATTTTTTTTCTCCTCTCACAAATAGTTAACATTTTTTTTTTTTTTCAACTTTAGTTAAACTTCCTCAAAATATTTTTTTTTCTAGCTTTAATTAAGAGATTTTACTCAATTTTAATTAAAAAAAAAAAAAAATCTTTTCTTTTTTTTAAACTACATTTCGCTCATCAATTAAAATGGTTCTTAACTACGTACACACTATTATTGTTTACACTTGGTTTTCAATATTAACGAACCGGTTAATATTAACCCAGTACATGTACAGTAACTCCCTCTAATTAAACGTCGTAGGAGGGTGAGGGAGGGAGAAAGGGTACATGAAAAACCCTCCTGAGTAAGGAGAGAATCTTAACTCTTTTATAATTCCACCTTAAAGAGGGGGTTTTTTTTCTTCTTCCCTTATAAAAAAATAAGATAGATATAAAAAAAAGCGTTTTGAGTAACAGCAGCTAAGTGTAATCCATCACCCATGGCATCTATCCTAACCCTCTCCACCCCCCACCCCTCCAGTAACCCCCACCGAACGCAATTCAAACCTTTGCATACGAATATCCTGTTGTTTGTTTGCTGGAGTCTGGTCACACTGTACACCACTACCAACACAAATCACTCTTCATTTTTTTTTTTTTTTTTTTTTTTTTTTATTTTATACAATTCTCTGTTTCTTTTTCTTGGTCGTTAGGAGAGCATGTAAAACCCCGTCGCATCCCCTTATATAAAAAATTTTTTTATCCCTCTTCTTTTTTTTTTCGTCTTAAAGAAAGAACAAGAAAAAAAAAATGTTTTAACAATTTTCTACGGATTACTAAATGATTCAGAATCAAAATGGTAAACGTTTGAATGCGCAACTCGAAACTTTTAACTTTCTCCAACTCTTTTACCCAACGCCGCCCACTATGTCATTTTATATATAAGTAACCACCCACCTACGTATTCATTACATTCGATTACGATTTCAAACAAAATATATATATATATATTGATTGTAATTAAAAATTCGCCCGAGTTTATTTTCTAAAAATAGATAATTAATTGGATTAAAACGAGGAAGCGTTTTCAAAAGATTTTTATCTGTCCATTAATATTATCATTTTATTTAATTTATTATTATTATTCGAATGTGAAAATGATAATTAAAATTGATTTAACAATGGATAATTTTTTTTTTTCTTAAGTGACGTTTTTGAACGCCGGTAATTTTTGTCGTGTATTTGATAATTGAATTAATTAATTAATTATTATCATTGTTAAAACACTGAAAAATGATTAAATTTTCGACCTGAATGTTTAAATTTATAAAATATTTTTTTTTTTATTATCATTATTAAATTTTTCAGCTCTATTTATTTCACGCTGTACTTTTTTAATCAACCGTAAAAAAAAACAAGACAAAAACAATGTTTTAATTAAAATTATACAATCATGAGTGTACTTCTGTTTTAATAATAATAAACACAAATTCAGCTGCAGAAAGGAAAGGAGGGGAAAAGCACTTATAACAATGACTAATAGAACGCAATCCTTGAACCAATTTAAAATCTCCCAATTACATGTATTATTTTTGTTGACAACTTAACTACAACGACGAAATAAACCGAGATTTAAATTTAAAAAAAAAAAAAAAAAAAAAAAAAAACCCGAACACAAACGTAATCGTTAAAAAATGTATGGCACGACCTTTATTTCCGGAATTTTAAACTCGCTCGAATTCAAAATCTCAAACGCTATAAAAGCGATTAATCATCTGCACATCGTAAAACTTATACCGAGTTCACAGACATCGGAGTTCCGAGAATCGATACAAATTCCAACGCTAATTCCTGTCCAATAACTCAACATAAACTTGGCTTACGACATCTTCATTTTTAACATTCGATATAAGAGTTTCAAATTTTTGAGAGCGAAAATGTACAGTAGAAGAAAACGATAAAAAAATAATATTAATAATAAAAAAAAAAAAAAGAAAGAAAGCGTTTTCTTCCTAATTATTGTTGTTAAACGATCAAATTTCCCGTCCGGAAGTTTCGTCTATCAATTCATTTCGAATCAAAGCTCAATTTTCCTTGTTCCAAAAATTAGCGATTTTATCCGAACGGTCGAGCGACCAAAATGAAATTATGTAAACAAACACCTAGTGATTTTCAGCGCGTAAACAAAACGTGAGTTTCTTCCGTTTCGAGACCTTCCCCCCCCCCCCAAACCCTTTCTTTTTACCCCCCCGCCCCCCCCCCCCCTTCAAAGTGATGAATTGCGAAAATAGACAGGTAGAGAAAGCGAGAGAGGTCTATGGGTCCGGGAGAGGGAGGGAAAGAGCAGGTGCGCGTAATTAGCTGACGGGCCCAAAGGGGTAACAACAAACAAATTTCAAATTATATAATAATGAAAACGAATGTGGGAAATAATTTTTTTTTTCTTCCTCAAATGTCTAGGATATAAAAAAAAAAAAAACATTCACGAGATGAGTTTACACGTGGCGAGACCATAAGTTTGAATCAAATTTCCGACAGACGAAATACTCAAAGTAATAATAATAATAATAAATTATTAAATGATAGTCTCTCTACAGTTGAAACATTTTGCTTAGTAAAGACAAAACAAAAAAAATAATCTATACGTTTAAATGTAAATAAAACCTGGTAAAAATTAAAAATCCCCACCTGTCGAAACCCAGCCCAAAAAAAAAAAAATCTGTCGAGTTAAAAAAAAAAAAATCATTCTAAATTTCAGACAGACAAAATCTAGTAAACAAAAACATTTCGATAGTAAAAATTCCTGAAAAAAATTTTTACAAGTCTATTATACTCGAACAACAACAACAAAAAAAAAATTATGCACAAAAGATACATTTTTAACATATAAATGGGGCATTTCAAATTCCCGTAAGCAAAATTCCGGAAAAAAATATACACTGTGCCCGAGAAAAAAACGTTCAATACCGCACGTGTTAACTAATGCAGCCTGAACGTTTTATTTAATAAACAAATTTAATATTAAATGGCCCTGAGACTAAAACTATTTTAATCTAAACTATAATAGTAACTATTTTACACTTTTTAAAACCTGCTCCGAGTAAAAATTAACGTTAGAATGACGTCATTATTAATAAAATGGCTTTGACTGAAGAGGACAGAATTTTCTCAATTTAAAGTGAGTCAAATTTTATTTAACTAAAGGTATTTTTAATGTTTGTTGGCCCCCCACCAAATACTATTTTCAAGGCCCCATTTTTATTACGCGAGGAGGTACGCTAAATGTGAACAATTAAACCCGTAACGACCACTTCTTTTTTTTTTTGTCATTGTAGGTCGAAGAACTCTATGGAACCGTTTTTTTTTTCTTCTACTTCTTCGGTAATCTTCGTACAAAACATTTAGAAAAAAGAAGGGTTCATCTTTTTCCTTTCAATCCTTTCATTGAACATAATACAAACCTGCTGTATGTATACCTGGCGTGTTGCATAATCAATACCAACATCTCATTCTCTCACTCAATCGGTATTCGAGAGTGAGAGACACTCTTTCTTTCATGCTTCTTCTCTCTCTCTCTCTTCCTTAAAAACATCAACAATAAACATGACCAAGAGGGTTCTTTCATTCGACACTACTCGGTATGTGTACTAACTTTTCGTCGCAGTCTCTGCTTCTTTTTTACTTTTTACGATCACCAAACCATTTTTTAATGTCGAAGCTGATAAACATCTCGGAATATCATCTGCTCTCCTCATCACCCACCGAAAACACTCCCTTTCACTACGTTTTTTTTTTGGTAATATACAACTCCGGCTTGTATCTTCAGATAAAAATCGATTAATCTCTTTAAATTCGAGTTGAAAAGAACGACTTAAATGTTCCAAGACGACAGCGACTTAAAGAAAAAATGTTAACCCCTTCTTTTTTTTTATTCACGAGAGAGATTTAAAAAAAAAAAAAAATTTAAAAAAGTTTTGTATCGAAATCGAAGAGATAGAAAGAGAGTAGGAATCGATTTTATAAAAGACACTTGTCAAAATTAAGCAAATAAATGTCTTTTACGAAATTATATCTATCAGTATTTTTTTTATTTTTTATTACCGGTATGTGTGTTTAGTTTTTATTTATTTATTTATTTGTTGTTAAGAAATGTTTAATATTGAGCGGATGACAGAGATAAGCATCCTCTAATTTTTTTTTTTTAAAAAAAAAAGATACAAAAAATTTATTGTGTGAACAATATAAAAAAATTGTGCGCTATTTACAAAGAAAATGTGGTTTTTTTACCGTCTTTTTTAAGGTGTATTTAATGCAATTGCGGTTTTATTACTATTATTTTGTACGGTACTCGTCATATTGATTATTTATTTTTTCCTTCTCTCAAAATATTAACTACCGGTAATTTTTTTGTTGTTGTTGTAGATAAGTACTTGTGTATCATTAAATCCTTTGATATAATTTTTTATCCAATTTTGAACGAGTTATTTTCATAGAAAAAGCGGTTTTTTTTATTATTATTATTATTATTATTATTATAATTTTGCACTTAATAATGTTTTCATTTAAATTGGTCGAGCGCTCATTGGCTTAATTATTCATTCGGAAATTGGAAATGCTTGAAATGTCTGCTTTAGATTTTCTTTTACAATAGTGTTTTTGTAAAAACAATATTATTTTTTTTTACTTAAATTTAAATTTTTTAAATGTTAATTTTTAATTTAAATACCGTAGTAAAATTCAATTTAATTTTTTCTCATTTTGGAAGCAAATTTTTTTTTTTTTTTTTTAATTTTGACTTAAATTTTACTCAATAATTTAGATTTAATTTCAATAATAATTTTTGAATTATATTTTACTAAAACTTAAGTTACTTTTTATTCAATTTTGAAATTTCTTTTTACTTAATTTTAAAATTTGCTTTGGACTAGAATTTTGAAATTCCATTTTACTCAATTTCGACTTTATTATTTACTCAATAACGAATTCCTCTTTATTCATTGATTAAAACATTAATGACGCAACCGTAATTATTTACTTAATTCAATTTGTTTATCCCCACTTATTAAATTTCCTCCTATTCTAAATACCATTTACCGTTGTTATTATTTTGATTACACTGAATTGTTTTTAAAATTTTTCCAGCACCGTTATTTCAAATCTTCAAAACAACAAACTTTTAAAAACAAAAAATCGAAAATAAAAACACAAAAGTTTGGATAGCGATCAAAGCAGCAGCATCGGTACCCAAACAACTTCCACTCCCTGTAAAATGAATCGAAAAGCATTCTCTTAAGATCCAAACGCGAATTCAGTTCCTTTTAAGAATGTTGTTGGAGGGAGAGGGGGGGGGGGTGGAAATGGGAGTGGAAAGAAAAAGCCAGACACTCAGTCAAAACAAAAACAGAGCGAGCGAATGAGTGTGTTTATTCTAAATAATATTTCGATGACGACGTCAGTCGGAGTCCCGGGTGGGGGGGGGGGGGGGGGGGGGGGGGGGGGGGGGGGGGGGGGGGGGGGGGGGGGGGGGGGGGGGGGGCCCCCCCCCCCCCCCCCCCCCCGACACACACACACACACGGCTCAGATTCTCAGACACAATGTATCCGTGAGCTTCGGGTGCATAACTTCACCTTCAACCTCTCCACATTCTCTCACCCCACCCCCAATCCCTTTTATCATACCACACACTCATAATAATAATTATTAATATACTAGTGGAATAGCCGACCAAATATGCAAATCAGATTATGTTTTCTTATTTTGAAAAACAGTCGTGCATCGTAAACCTGCGCAGAGCCAAAAATTGCAGTTGTTTACCATAGAAAACTTGCATTTATTTTTAAATGGGAAAATCCCCCTCCCAAAAAAAAAAACAAACTAAAAAAAATCAGAACTGAATTCCAATAAATTATATATTTTTTTCGATTCCTGAACATTTTTACTTTATTCCTTTTTAGAGATGTTCTCTTCTTTAAAACCGCCCATTCAATAGAAAATAATTAACGAGAGAAACAAAAATATTAATTTTTTGGCGCTGTTGTTTACAAATTTAACGCTCGTTCCAATTTCCGCGCTAGTTCAGAAAAAAAAAGGAGGAACATTTCCAGAACGAGAGCCGTAATTCCGTCATTTTTGACCGACGGTTCATGATCATTCTACCGCGTGCTTTTATTTCATTTTCTCGCAGCTCTCCCAATAACGTTTTCGAACGTGCCAAAAAGATCGGCGATGTTAATCGTCGAGGAGCAGTCATGATACACATATGAAAATAGATGACACCCAACCACCCAGCATCCGCTCACCCAACCACCCGGCGAGAGTCGAGAGGAAAAGCTTTGGGAGAAAATCTTTTCGGCGACCAATTAACCTTTAACTGTTCAACACGGTTCGTTTAACTCGTTGTAGGCAGATTTAACGGATAAACGCAGGAATTTGTGCGCTCTCTGAGAGAGAATCACAGCTCGTTCACTCCGATCCGGCTCACTTGGACCGATCGCCCTACTGTCTGTCAATCTTGTCGCTGGAATCGGGAGCAGGGAAAGACAAAACCACGTGTCAATTACACACGTCTTTAAGAACGTCTTAAAACGTGCTTCGCGTTGAGGGAATTCTTCTGTAGTACATGACTTAAGAATGAATTATTATGGACGAGAGATTATGATGGTAATTGATGGGATGCAAAAGCGCCCGGTGGAAATAGAATAGGTTTGAAGTGGTTTTTTGGAAGTTTTGGTGCACATTTGAATGGAACGATGAAACATGAAAAACGAAAAAAAAAAAAAAAAACAACCAAAAATTGAAAGCTTTAAAACACTCAAAATTCAAATTATCAAATGCTTAAAATCTCAAAATTAAAAGTTTAAGAAACACAAATTCAAAAATTCAGGCAAATAAAAAATCTGTCAATATAAAAACATTGGAAAGACAATTTCAAAACTCTTAAAATCTCCCAAAAGACTTCCTTAAATTTTATTTTATTTATTATTTTGGTTGTATTTGAAAAGCATTTGCACTTTATTCAATCATTTGTCCGTTTTAAGAATTATTATTGTTATCAAGCCAGAGAGATCAATTACAGTGAATGTGGGAGGTGAGCGATCGGGGGAAAAGAGAGTGGAGAGAGGGGTTCCGCAGGGT
>JAQGAZ010001220.1:0-34074 GCA_034692225.1 Polydesmus complanatus | reverse complement strand
TCTGATTGGTCGAAAACGCCTCCCACACTAAATCCCTGCTCTCTGATTGGTTGGTGCCACAATTCTATACACTACTACTCTAACACCAGTTTGAGTTTGTACAACGAGTTCAAAAACACTACCGGCGTGTATAACCAATTTGCATATTTGGCAGATTTAGTTACCATTAAAATCTCTGCATAACTCTGCACTGCAAGACTCAAAATGAATCTAATTAGGCGGAAAATCAGTTTAAGTTTCTTAGAATGAGTTTAATGAAACTCACGGAATTTAATAACATTTAAAGTGAATGTATTTGGGCACAAAGTAAGTTTAGTAAAGCTAATGGTAAATTTAGTGAGGTTCAAAATGAATCTAGCGAAGATCAAGGTAAATTCAGTGTGGTTGGAAATGAGTTTAGTGTTGCACAAAGTAAGTTTAGTGCAGCTCAAAGTGAGACTCTAAAGAGTCTAAACGGATGATAAGAGGATTGTTTGCGCGTGATTTGGCAACACTGTTGGCAGAGGAGAGGAATAATAATAATTATACAGAATTGTTAATTGACTAATTAGTGTGGGCGCGCATGCGCGTTAAGTGTGTGTATGTTGAGCAAAGAGAAAAACCTCATTTCAATATTATATTGTGTTTGTTAAAGGAGTGACGGAAGGAGTGAGAAGGGAGCGAGGGAGTGGTGGAGAGAAAGTGGTTAATAAGGAAGTCTGTCTCTGTCTTGTTTGATGAAGGAGCGAGCGCAGCGCCGTCTGCCAACCGCTCCCCTTCGTCTTTAACCATCCTGCCCTCCTTCCTCTCCCCCGCGACACATTCTACCAAAATCAAATTAAGATAATAGCATTTTTGTTTCATTTTTCTTTATTTTAATTTTTTTTTCTACTCCTATTTTGTTTTCATAAAATTTTGCAATTTTGCTTTTATAGGACTTTTTCTTTTTACTTTCTTATTTTTTTGCCGAAAAATTTCTTATTTTTTTAATTTTTTTATCTAAATATTATTTTTTAATCAAAATTTGTTTTTCATTTTTTTTTTTTTCATTCTTTTTTCTATTAAAATGTCTCTTTTACTTTTTTTCTCTTTTATAATTTTTTTTTAATTATTCTTATTATTTTTTTGTATTGTTTAATAGTAGGTCTACAAATGTTTTTTTTTTAATTACCGTATCAAAAAAGTTCTCAATTTTTAGTTTTAATTTTATTAGCAAAAAATTTCTTCATTTTTAACTTTTTTTATGAGCAAAAAAGATTTTCATTTTTACATTTTTTTTTATTTTATCAAAAAATTGACGATGTAAATGAGTGAATGAGGCGGAAGAGCATAGAAAAGGGGAGAAGAGGGGGAAGTGTATGAAGAGAGTGGGTCAGGTGAGGGTGAGATTGGTTGCGAGTGATGAGCGAGTGAATGAGGTGAGGGAGTGATGGGAATGATATTTTTTGTTATTGTCCTCCGCAGAACAGCGTAATTTCGCATGGAACTAGAAAATGACAATTTTTTTTCTCTCGCTAATAATACGAGTGCGCATAATGCCCTCCTCCTCTTTATAATATATTATAAAAAAAAAAGTAATAATAACCTTAATGATGATGATGGAGGTTGGGAGGCGCTGTAATAGTATAAAAGAAAGACTTAATGAGAGCCAATAACAATGGAGAATGAGTGTGCTCATGCGCAGTGAGCGAGGCGGAAGTGTTCCCACACTCTCCGTTAATCATTCCATTCCCTCCGCCGCCATCTTCTTTTTTTTCCTCTCTTCTTTTTATAATATTGAATATTATTATTAAAGGTCGTATTAATTAAAACTAGAATCATAAATAAATTTCCCGCGTTTTTTTTCTTTCATTCATTAAATCAATTTCCTGGAAATGAAAATTATTATTTAATTAAAAATATTCGAAAAAAATAAATAAATCAAATTTTTTTTTTATTGAAAATCGATGTTTTTTTATTTACCGAAGCAAAAAAAAAAAAATTTAACAAAAAGATAATAATTTAAAAAAAGAAGCGCATGCGCAGTAACAAAAAATAAAAAAGCGATTGCACTGTTAAATGATTAGGATTGCTTCGCGCATGCGCACTCGGCCGACAAAGTTTAATTCTTCACCCTATAGAGCAATTTTTATAAACTGAAATAATCAATTGTTTTCTTGCATAATTTCCGGTTTGAGCAGGATATGTGTTTTCTTTCTTATTTTGCAGTGCGCATGCGCGGTATATAAAAAAAAATCGAAAACTAAAACAGCAATAACGTTTGATTCACGGTAGTCTGTGCTTTCATTTCTGGGTTGATCGGTTGTGCGCATGCGCGGCATGTAAACATGAAACGAAAACGCGATTGCACGTGATGCGCATGCGCTCTCGGCAAACATTTTTTATTCTACCAGTTCCGGTTTAGTAAAAAAACACTTTCGTTTGTTTATTGTTTTTTCCCGAGTTTTGAGCGCATGCGCTTTATAAATAATAACTAAAAAAAATAAGCAATTGCACGTGGAAATTGAAGATGCGTTCTGCACGAGCGCATGACAGTGTCAAACAAAAAAATATTGCATAACAGTAGACAACATTCCATCTTGCTAGGGCTGCGCGTATTTTTTATTCCCACTTCCGGTTTGTCGAAGAGGGATTCCCACTTTTATAGTTTTTTTTTTTTTTTTTTTTTAAAAAAAAACGTCATTTAGTCTTGTGTTTTCACTTCCGTTTAGGATAAGTGAGTTTCAGTTTTCGCAAGTTTTATTCCAGCCTCGTTTGCACATGCGCGGTGCATATGACGCGGTGATTTAGTTTTTTGAGGCTTAATTCCACCACTTCCGGTTGTTGTAAGAGGGCTTCCGGTTGTTGTAAATGGGTTTCCTGTTGTTATAAGCAGGCTTTCGCTTGGCGTGGGGTTTGTTGTGCGCATGCGCGGAAGAGGGTGGGTGGCGGATGAGGTCTTTGAGCGAGTATCTCCTATGAGGGGAGTTGTGCAGGTAGAGGGCGCTGGGGCGGCCGTTGGCCAGGAACCTCGTCTTCAAGCGAATCACCTGTGAGTTGGTGACAGTGCGTGAAGGCGGGGCTAGCGTGGTGCTGCTGGTGGAAGGAGGCGGGGCTAGCGTGGTGGTGGTGGTGGGCGGAGTCCAGTGGTAGTAGCCCACGGGCTTTGCGTTGGAGACGAAAGGCAGCGGAAGCATCTGGATGGTGGAGGGGCGCAGAGTGGAGGCCGGAAGCGGGGCTGGGGTGGTAGTGGTGCGCCTGCGCTTCTTCTTGGGGGGAGGGGGTGGGGGACGTTGGTGGAGGAGGAAGGAAGGGAAGAGGAAGTGAGAGCGGTCGATGTAGTAGATGGGAGAGTTGGTGGCTGTGCTCACCATCACTTTCCTCTTGGCTCCTCCTCCGCCCCCGCCGATGACGTCAGAGCCACCCAGCTGCAGCGAAGACAGGTCGAAGCGGTAGGGAGTGATTTCCGCTTCCGCCTCGTTGTAGTTCAGGCCGCCACTTCCGCTGTAAGCCACTGAAATTGTAGCCGCCGCCATTAGTGTCCACCTATAAAAAAAAAAAATGCAATACTTTTAATATTGTTATCATTGAGTGTCCGTATGTTACAAAGTCATAGGAAAAGTATATTTTTATTTTCGGGTGTTTATAACATCCATTATGAATGTATGGAAGGGGGCGACAGTAGGGTAGGGCGCCTCTACAGAACATTGTAATCTCTATAATTGTTATTTTCAAATGGAATACGTATTGTAGTTCGGTGGAAGCCAAAATAAACTAAAGTAAACTAAACTAAATGAGCACTTTCACTTGAGAAAAAAAATTGTTTTTTGCGTGCTCATTTTCGCGCTGTTAGAGTGCGCCTGACAGGAAGTTAAATTATTACTTCCGTTAATGGAGTCTATAAAATATTTTTTATTTCACTACGATGGAGGTTTAATGAGCCAGGGTAGGGGCGCTGCGGGCGAATTGCGAGTGGCGCTCTCGAACAACCAATTAAAATCGTACCATGCGATTTAATAATAATAAAAAAGATCATAAATATCGAAGAGTGAAAGTTGCCTACGCTTTACGCGTTTATCTGCCTCGGTTTACGCTTTCCACTCTCGCTTTACGTTTTTCATCACTTCACTTAAAGCACTTATTTCGTTTTACGCGTAACGCGTTTGTCTCTCTCAGTTTGCGCGTTTTTTCTCCTTCGTTGTCTTTGTTAATTAGGCTGAGGATTGAATGAGGTTGTAATTAGAAAATGGCGGAAGGCGCGATAAATCGCGAGTGAGGAATTTGTCTAAAGGTGAAAAAATAATAATGGTGAGTGGCGCGCATGCGCAGTGTAGCGGAGAGTAATTTCACGCTCTCGTTCGACGCAAATGGAACACGAGAAAAGTAGAAAAAGTTTTGATATTGAATAATATGGAATTAATAATAGAATAATTTTGGGTAGAAGAGGTCAAGGTCAGCGCCAAAGGTCAGCCCCAGCCGAGGAGAATTATGATGTGTGACGCTGCGAAACGCACCAACACACTGTACGAGGGGAATTCTGTTTGTTTGATTAAATTATGAAATTAAGGGGCTGAATTTCCTCGCTTGAATTAGGCGACAAAGCGTGAAATTACGGTGAAATTAGAACGAAATTCTTTCTTCAACTTAAAAAGTGGAAAATTTATTCCGTCTCATTTTCACTTAAATTTTAAACATTTTGAATTAAACTATCTGAGCACAGGTTATTACAATTTGAAAGAAAACTCTGCGAAAATAAAGTAAACTTCCAGTAATATTTTGTAGAAACTGAGTAAAATTCCGTATAATTAAGTATGAAATTAGAGTAAAATTCAATATAATTTAAGGGAAATTCTGCTTCTAGTAAAAATGTTTCAAATTTAGAGTTAAACTTTGAGTAAAATATATTTTTAATTCGAGTGAAAATCAAGAGTTGAACTCAAGTTAAAATTTTGTGAAATTCCTGGAAAATGTTTTTGAAATAAATATTTGGCTGGAAGATGAAAAATAATATTATTAAGTAAGATTGAAAATTTCGAATTTAAAAATTTAATCTATAAAATTTTGTTTTTAATTCGAATGAAAATTGCGAGGAAATTTCTTTTAAAAGTTGACTGTTTTGAGTCTGAAAAGCACTGTAGCCTACATTTTAATTTGAACTCGAAAATTAACATTACGCAAAATTTCACTCGAATGAAAATTAAGCGGAATTTTTTCTTCTTTTTTTTATTTTCTAAGATTGTCTGGAAATGTGGTTGGTGAGGCATTATCCCCTCCTCCTTTTATCCCCCCACCTTGCGTTTATCCCCTCTCCTGTTTCTTTATCCCTCTCTCTTATTATCCCCCTTGTTATCTTGCATTGGGATCGACGCTTCGTTCCATTAAGAAAAACACTTGAATATTTCTGAGAAAAACAAGCGCTTAATCTCTTTGAAAAGCGCCGGAAGTCACGAATATTTTTCAATCAATTTTTAATCCCTCAATTTTTTTTTTCTTCTACACAAAAAAGAAACAAATTATTTTAATGAAAATGTATCAAATTTTTCTTTGTTTTTCTGAAAGTTGTCAAAAGAAAAGGAAAATGCTTTTTTCGCCTGCTTCCACATTCCTTAACCTAAACCAACCCTTCCTTTTTTTATTATCAGTGACGTAGGCGGCGCTGTCGACAACCCTCATCAGTGTTAAGAAAGAAAAAAAAAAACAATTATCATTTGCTTTTTAATTGTAACAATTAAATTTCTAAAAGCGTTTTAATAGCTGCGGGTTTTTCATTAATTTTTTATTTTCACGCGAAAAACAATTTCGCAGCGGAAGTAGAAACAGAGATCGGGTTTATTTTCACATAAGGTCGAATGCTGCTCAAAATGAGTAGTAAGGTTTAAAACATCTGTCTAGTGCGACTGAAAGTGCGTCTAGGATAGCTCAAAGTGAGTTTAAGAAGGTTCAAAGTGAGCCTAATGAGACTAATGCGGCTCGAAGTTAGTTTCAAAGATTCAAAACGAAATTAGATTACGTTAATACAGTAGCTTTGCTTTTATTTCTCTTCATGTGCGCATGCCCAGTGCGTACTTGCGAGGGAAGGAGTGATAATGGAGGTCAGCGTGATAATTATAAGGCTCGCACTTAGCATGTGAATGGGCGGTTGATAGAGGGCGCTCTCAGCTCACACTCGTTCGATACAATACAATTATTGAGTCCTCTCGCGCACCGGAAGTGCTCCGCCGTCACACGTGACCTCCGAGTCAGCCTAACGATAATAATAACAATTGTCCCCATTTACATAGTGATTGAGCAGGTAAGTGCTGCCCGCCAGCGGACAGCAATTAAGCGACTAATTATCCTTTTAATTATAACCTTTTAAACTAATGTTCGTTTACAACTTCCGGTTTTAAAAATATAAAACGCATTGCGCATGCGTCAACTCTAATTCCACCGTTTGTACTCATGCGAGTAAACAGATGCAATGGCTATACCCTACGCTGCACTGCGCCGGATTAACATTGCAAACGGCTGGGATCGATAACCCAGATATGTAACCTACCACTATGTTTTATTTTTTCTATGTGGGGTTGGGAATGCCGTAGCCTACTCCCCACGGCCGGGGTAGTTTGGTGTTTCCACAATAATTGCTACTATACTGTACGCGGAAAGATTATTCTGGACGCCATTATGGTCTTTCAAGGTTCTAAGGCGCCCCTACCATCGATGACTCATTGTAACCGGTGGAAACACAAGATAAACTAAAACTAAACAATCACGTTGTGCGCATGCGTATTTTTTTTACCAGATTGGCGGATGAGCGAAGGAGGAAGAAGCAAAGAGCGAAGGAGCAGGTGAGGGCGCATGCGCTTGTCTTCCATTAGAGCCGCTAACCATTTCACGCTCCACACCTTTTTCAAGATGGCCGCCGCTCTAATTGAATAAGAGGTCACGTGATTTAATTTCAAAGAGGAAAAAAGGCGGAGGAGCGTGAAATCGCTACTTCCGGTGCAAACCGCATTCAACGCCATTAATTTATTAGGCTTTTCAATCGTTTCAATCTGCATCTTATTCTATTTGCTTTGAATCTTTTTTTTTACCCATTAACAGCATCTTTAAAACCGATAATTTGCCAATTTTTCCTTTGGAGAGTCGCGCGGAGAGTGCGCTTGCGTGGATCAATTAGAGCCGCCATTTCACGGCCTAAGGAGGTGGCGTCCGGTGACGTCAGCTCGTTAAACTCAATGAGATTGTTAAGTGCGGCTAATGTGATTGAATGGAAATGAGGTGGGCGTGGCTTGGGTGTAAAATAGGAGGGGGAGGAGTCAGTGGAGCGGAAAGCAGCTCGGCGCTTAGTATGGCCCGCTGACCTTTGTGCTCGATGGCCCGTTCACTCTCTCACCAGGTGGCGCACAGAGAGAGGGAGAGAGGTGTTAATTAAGAGCAGACACCAAAACCGTTACTCCGGAATTTGCATATTATTTTCTCCGACGCTGACGGCTACGATATGTGTTGCATTGGGTCATTCAGCCCTCTGACGGACACACCGAGCAACACCCATGCATACGGTTTCGTCGGAAGCGAAAGAGAGATTCACGGCGAATAGAGCAAAAATAAATACCGGCACCGGTAATATTCGTAGCAAACACATTCACATTTTAAAAAAGTAAAACGAAAAAATTCAATGCGAGCAGATGAAAACGAAATGGATTCAAAGTGAATAGATTTAATATAAATAAATTCGCAGCAAAAAGATTTACAAAGAATTAAAAGAAATTTAAAGCTAGAAAAGATTCGAAGCGAAAACTGGGTTAACATAGCGAAAGCATGTAACACCCGTAGATACGTTACGCAGTAGCATTATTATGCTATAAGAAAAAGATTCAAAGCGAAACTTAGGTTCAGTGTGAGTCCCATTTAAACCGTAACAGAAAATTTAGCATTATTGTCTCCTCAGAGTCACAACCACCGAACTGTTATGATTTGTAAAACGCCCTCTGGCGGACAATTTCAAATTGGGAGTGAAAGAAAGAAATATTCCTCTCCCTCGGGAGAGCTCGTCTCCCTCTAACACCATCACTTCCGTCCCCACTTTCCACCTTTCCCAATTAAACCGCCCCCCCCCCCCCCTCCCCAACCACAAAAAAAAAAGAATTGAATACAGTACGAAAAGATAGGCATTCACGTTAAAAGTGTTCACCAACTTAATAGTAATTGATTAAAAAAAAGAACCATTTGTCGCCAACGCGATGTGAACCCTCGCCCTGCGCATGCATAGTAACATCTCTCTACACCTTTTTTTTTTTTTTTTAAAAATAATACATGTAATAATAAAAATGTCGGGAAAATGCTTTACCTCCATATTGAGCCCAGGCTCATCTTCATTTCCGGTTCTTATTTTCTGGGGAGGGATTTGATTTCCGGTGCACTGCTTCCGTTTTATAATTTCGCTGTTAGCGCATTTCCGGTTTCAAAAATAAAAATTAATCACACATATTTCGTTGTCTCTCGGGCGAGCGGATATTGAGTTATGAAACGACGACACTGAGTGGGTTCCGGTGCGGAGGTAGTTGACTTCCGGTTGTGCTGGAGAGCGCGCGTGTGGCGAGGAGGAAGACGAGGGAGGAAATGGCAACGCTGTTGCCTTACGAAAGCTCTTTTCATGGCCTACGCCCCGCCCCCTCCCTCCGGCACGCCCCTTGGCCCCTCCAATGGAAGCAGAGGGCGCTGCGATTGGCTCCCTCTTCTTCTCCTCCTTGTATTATCTGCTTGTCTCTCGCTCTTTATACTTCTCTTTTCACCCTTAATATGCGTAACGAATGACGTTATTAGCAGACGACGCGCACATGACGTCAGTGGCGCGTTTTTCCTCTTATACGGTTTTTTATAAGGTTACTTTAAGTGGAATTGACGCGCTTTAAATTTTAATACAAATATTTATTCTGAAAGACAGGAAAAGGAGGCGTTAGTGGAGGGGGGGGGGGGTTAAGTAAGAAACCAAGGAGATAGTTCTGGCGTTGAATCTCTTAAATAAAGCAAGTTTAGGGTTGGTATTATGTGTGCGGGTGGTTTTAGCGCGAGATTAATTCGCCCACGTTGAGCGTTCATTAATTTTAATGAATACAAAATAAAGCAAAGAGTGTTGTATGTGTGTTCGGAAAGTCGGTATTTGCTTTTAGCTTCCCATAGAGTAACACGAGCGCACACTAACTTTCCGAACGATAAACATTACAATCATTATACTGCGCTAGTAAAATGAGCTTAGGTCGTGTTCATTTAGTCCGTGTGCACTCGGCATTTGCTTAACGTATTCGACGTGCACACTGACTTTTCGAACATGACATTCGCTCAATTACACTTTGTTTCTATTGTGGTTTAATAAATCACGATCGATTGGTTATTTGTTCGATGAGTCGATAAGCGTCGTCTGGCGATGGTTATCGGTGGCCGCGGCGGTAGAGAGGGCGGAAGTGCAGGCGCATGCGCAGTGTGAGAAGAAGACGGTTTTAAATTAAGTTGGTGTGAAATTTCGGCGATCTTTTTCCACACTCGTGAAATGTAGGGCGAGCAGAAGGAGCTGTTTAGCGCTCGAAAGCGGCTTATTTCCATCCGCTCACTTGGTCAAGTTCAAGCGCAACCAATACAACCCTTCATTAATCTCGTTTTATCCAGGATGGAAATGGGTTAACAACGGGCTTATTAAATCTCTGTTTTATAGAAATGGGGAATTAAGATTTAAATCACTTTTAATAACAAACCAAAAAAAAAAAAAAATTGTAATTAAAGCTTTCGTTTATTTAATCTAGATTGAAACATTGAATAATACTGTCGGTGATAAGAATTGATAGATTCGCGCATGCGCACATTTTTTTGTTTCTTCGTTCTTTAATATATAAATTCCTCTTTTGAGTAAAAGCTTTGTCTAAGCTTTCCTTTGATGGTGAATACAAGGGATGATGTGAGCGCCATCTATCTCTCATTCTTAAATAATAATAAAGTGATCGATACATAATTAAAAGTGCTTTTTGTGATCATAAAAGAGAAACAAAATGGCGTCTATTGAGTAAACGTAAGGAAGCGTTTCATGCGCTTTGATTAAGCGATGAAGTGGGTGACGTAACCTCCACCCCCTACTCCTTTCCACCTGCCTTGCATTCCTCTTTCCATTTAAGCCAGCATCACACACACCACTGAAAAAATAAAGACGAATATTATTTTGGTTTTATATGGGGAAATTTTTATAAGGGAGAATATTTATTAACGTAATTCATTTTACACTACTGTATAAAGATACCGAGTAAGGGTAATTTTTCTTCTGTAATATGGGCAATTTATTCTTTAAAGGTGATTTTTATTTAATATGGTGAATTTATACTTATGGGGGATTTGATTAACTAGAAGTAGTCTTTTCCGGGATTTTTTTTGATGTGAAATTGTATTTTATATGGTGAATTTATTTTGAGGGGAATTTATTTTATAATAAGAAATTTTTATTTTATGAAGGGAAATTTTTATTTTATGAAGGGAAATTTTTATCTTATAAAAGGGAAATTTTTATCTTATAAAAGGGAAATTTTTATCTTATAAAAGGGAAATTTTTATCTTATAAAAAGGAAATTTTTATTTTATAAAGGGCATTTTTATAAGGGTTTTAAAATAATTTACCCTAGTAAAATAATTTTTACTACGGTATTATAAGGGGCATTTATAATAAAATTACAAAGAAAACTTTTTATCAAGAATTTGCGCCAAACCTCTCGTTACCTAAAGTTTGGGATGCGACATCCGCTTTTAAAAAGTGCTGAAATTTTTAAGCTAAGGGTTCAATAGAACCAATCACAGCTCACACTGTTAAAATCTTTCACCCCCACAAGACTTTCTCGAAAGTCTTATTGTCACGTGGCATCCATATTTAACTTTACCAAGGATGTAAAAACAGTCCAAATAATAAATAATTGTAGATCGTTGCACTTCAAATCGAACAAAATTAACTCCACTGGAACCCCGACTCTATAGTAGAAAAGTCAAGTTACTGTTAACATAAGGATTAGACCTTGCGCAAGCACAGTTCTTGCTCATTTCCAATTATATTAAAAATGAGGTCAAAATGACATCACAGATATACAGGAGTGTTGTAAGGAGATGCTGCGCAAATTTTATGGAGTGGAATTCATTTATATTTGTTGAACTTTTATTTAATAAGGGAAATAATTATAATATACATACTGTATATATTTTTTTAACAAGATGAATCTCATTTAATTAGAATTATTATTTTTTATTAATTGAATATTTTTTTAATAAGAGGAAAAAGTAGAGCGGAACAAAATGTCCAAGCATTTTTTCCTCATTTCCGGTGAAGACCCGAAATGATAATAAGGAGTGACATTAAAAAAGTGATTTTCAGAAGAGTGATTTTTAAGAGTGATATATTAATAAAAATAAAAAAAAGCAAGATGGCGCCGGTGACCTCTTTCAACGGGTGACGTTCCATTCTTCAAAAGAAGCGTGGTTTCCGGTCATGCGCAGACGCATTGTTACTGCGAATGACGTGTGGAGACTCAATTACGCTCTCAACACGCACGCGCATTCCAACCGGAACCGGAAAAATTAAACGCAATCCAAACAATAAGCATTTACTTTTTTTCGGCTTTTTCAATGCAAAAAAAATAATTCATTTCCATTTTTTTTATATGATTTTTTTTTTTTTTTTTTTTTAAAAAATGAAAAATTTTTGTGCTGAAAAGATTCAAAACGAATACTGTACATTCGAAGATGCAGTTTAAAAAAGATTCAAAACGAAGATTTAAAGTTCACTTAAAAAATTCAAAGTGAAAAGATTCAAATAAAAAAAAACCGAATCAGAATGGAAAGATTCACCGGCAAAAAGAGAGATTTAAGTTTAATAGAGATTCAAAAAGTTTTAAAGTAGTAATTCAGTAGCTATGAAAAGTCAAAGCAAATTGAAAAATCAGACGAAAAATATGAAATCTAAAGTTCATTTGATTTCAAAATTTTCTTTTTTCTCGACCGACTTGTTATCCATCTTGGGTTTTGTAAACGAGTAAAAAATTATATTTTTAAATTTGCTTGAATCTTTTAAAAATTGAGTGACATTTTATCACTGAAAGAAATAATTACATGTACTGTATGTCGAGCAAAAATGAAAAGGTTAGTAAAAACAATTTCTTCGATCGGCGGGTCATCGGGTGTCAAATCAATTTGCTTTTTTTACACTCAAAAACAAAATGCATTATCAAATTTTACTTAATTTAAAGTATGACTTTTAATAGTTACTGAATAAAGCTAAAGAAATTGGAAAAAGATTTAACTAAAAAAAAAATATTCAAAAAAGATCTTTTTTTTATAAAATAAAATGAATGCAAAATTTTCGCGTTGAAAATGCAAATAAGGAAATGGCATTTGATTTTTCTTTTTCGTCCGCCATTTTTTTTCTTTTTCTTTTTGAAGGTTAATTGAACTATCAACATTTAAATATGTACATTATTATTATTATGTAAATTTACGAAGATAAATAAAAAATAAATCGATTTCATTTTGTTTTTTATTAGATTTTTAATACAAATAAAAAAAGATTGGAAATGGTTTGACAAAAATGGAAACCGGAAGTGGCGTGTGAAAAAACAATTTTTAAATCAAATAAATTAGCTCGTATTTAATTTTTTTCTTTTTCTTAATTTAAAATAAAAAAAATGAAATTGAATGAGGAAAGAAAAATTTTAATTAAAAATTTTCAATCTATTTTTTTTTTTTTTTTTTTTTTGATTTACGACATAATTTTTTTGAAAATATTTTAATTGAATCGAAAAAAAAAAAAATTGGGATTTATTATTACAAAAATTATGATAAAAAAAAGTGACCGGAAACGGGTTTTTAATATGAGCATTACAACAAGCGGTTCGAATAGAACCGGCAGTTCCAGAACTTTGCATCTCTATTTTCGAGTTTTTGTCTTAGATAAATTTTCAATTGTGTAAAATTTGCAAAAATTTTTTTTTTTTTTTTTTTGATGTGAAACTTCTTTAGCCGCGTTTGCAAAAGTTCCATGAGAGTAAGTTGTTCTGACTCAGACAGGAAAGGCGCGAAATAAAGAAGGAAATTGCGCGAAAAAGCATTCTGGCGTATTGGCAATTGGCGCGTCGCAGGTGTAGGCAACATGGCCGAGTTCGTGGCCCAGTACATGGCCGAGTACTGAAAATTTTAAATAAATTTGAAATGATGCCTGAGTACATGCCGAATGCATCGCCGTGTACGTCATGAAGTTTCACTTTACCGCGCGAAAGTCTCACGCACTCTTATTATGGAAAAAAAAAAAAAATTTTGCGAAATTTCTTTCTCCTGCCATTTGATTTTCATTTGAACTAAAAAATTTACGTGTTTCCGGTTCACTGACCTATTTCAGTTAATCTTAATAAGATTTTATTAGGGAACCGGTAGGTGTTGGTTGGTAGCACTAGGGGTAAGGGGGCGCTGTTGGAGTGGACCGTCTGTCGCCATACTAATGAAAATAGCGCCAAAAGAAAAAAAAAAATAACCGCGAAAAGCGAAATTAAAATGGCGCGAAAGTAATTAGATAGGAATTTATAGACATTAAAGTCGACCGGAAGTTGCGGCCATTTTTGCTTGGCATTTTTTACATGCTGAAAAGAAGTGTAACTCTGCATGCTCAACGCTTATCCTGTTCGGTAGGAAAACATTTTCAATACATTCAAAGTTTTAAATAAGCGAAACCTTCGTTTCTGACACAATTTAATTTTAACTGAATTTTCACTTTTAGATAATTATTTAATTTTAACTAAATTTCTATTCCAACGAAATTTTAACTAATTTTTTTCTAGTTTGATTTACACGTTCATTCCAACTAAATTTGCATGTTAACTAGATTCTCGATACAAACTGTGACTTTGAACGATAGTGGAATGTAAGACAATGTGAGCGCCCTCTACCACCCACCTACCTACTATCCCCCTGCACCTACCCTCCCCCTGCACCTACTTTACCTCATCGCCATTGTCGATGTCCGAAGAGAGTAATAAAAGCATAGAAATGAATGTTATGACTGCCAATAGCATTCAAATGCAAAGTGCGAGCGGATGTGACGTCAGAGAGTGACGCTGCACAACCGCAGCAGCAGGAGGATAGGTGGGTGAGGGGGTAGGTGGGGGTCATCAACCTTAAGGTGGCAAAGAGACAGCCGAGTCAGAGCTTAATTAACTTTTTAGCTTTAATTAATTATTAGCGAAAAATAAAACAACCGGAAATAGAAAAAAAACTCGGCGACAGCGGAATTTACACTCCTGGTGAAAAAAAAAATGGAAGATGGCGGTTGGCGCCATTTTTTATGCTGGTTATAAATAATAGGTGAGGAGGAGGTGAAGGTCGTTCAACACGCGAGACACAGTGCTGCCAGATCAACCGAGAGAGAGAGAGAGAGTAGGAGTGATGAAGAGTGGTTGAGAGAGGTGGACACTTAACACGTTTTTAAGTGGACCAAATTATTAGGATTATTGTTGGACTTGTCTCTTTTTTTAAATAATTATAAAAGTGATTTTAGTTTAAACCAGATTCAATCTCTTAAACACGATTAAACTTACCAATACAAAATTAAACATTCTTAAAACCAGCTTAAACGTTTCTTAAACAAAATTAAGTAAACACAAGCACAGTAGTTTTAAGCGCTATTTTTGCGCATGTGTAGTAGTTACTTTTTCACTGCATTTATTTACATTTTAAATCTTACTTTGTTGTTGTGGTAGCTTAGTAAATGTGGTTTACTGCGTCGCATGAAGGAGGGAGGGGATTAATGAGTCGTGCTTCGCTAATCCCTTAATCCGGATTTAATGGAGAGCGAAAGGCTTTACATTGGAGAATGAAACGTTGGATTAGCATACGATTGCGATATTATTATTATACTTACGATTGTTGTTGTTGGAAGGAAAGCAAACACCATTGAAATGCATGGAAGAGGGAGGAGCTTAAATGGCATGGGAGGATGGGCTTGGGGAAAGTAGCAGCTGATTGGGCGGAACTAAGATTATGTGCGGGCAAGGAGCTTAAACTCTCCTATACATTAGAATATAATAATTTAAATAATAATAAAAGTAGTAGTAATAATGAATGAGTAATTAAATTGTATCATTTTTTATTATTTTTATTACTGAATTAATAAAAATTTAATAAACAATAAACTGAATTTTTTTTTAATTTTTATTACCGGTAGGGTTACGTTTTATCGTATTTCTAATCTTCGTTTTTGGTGAGAGAAATAAATTCCCCTTATAAAATTATTCTTATAGGAAAAGTTCCTCTTAAAAAACATTTTCTATATAAAATTAATTTCTGATAGAATTTCTCTTGTAAAAAGTATTTTATTAAACAAAATTCTTCATTTTATACAACACTGTAAAATAAAAATCCCTCTAATAAAATAAAAATTCTTTATAATAAAAATTATTCTCCTTGCAAAATACCGTAACTCTTATAAAATAAATAAATTGTATGTAAAGAAAAAACACCTCTTATATAGTAAGTTTCTCTTTATAAAATAAATTACCCTAAATGAAATAATTTTCCCCTTAAAAAATAATTTTTCCTTTATAGAATAAATTTCCCCTTGTAAAATAAATTTCTTCTTATAAAATAAATTTCTCCTTGTTAAATAAATTTCCTATTATAAAATAAATTTTCGGTTTTAAAATTAAAAACATAAATTGGCTTTATTAAATAAATCCCTTTTATAAACTAAAATAGCCCTGGATTAAAAGAAATGCCCCTTGCAAATAATAAATCCTTATAAAAAATAACATTATTCGGAATAAATGTGTACCAAAGTTTCCCCATTTAATCTCAAACCATTTTTTTACCCCTTCTACTTTTTATCATTCTTTTGTTTAAACTGGTTTCATGACTCATATTTTTTTCTCCAAACTAGTTTTATGTATTTGATTTGTTTATATTTTTTTTATTTGGATTTATTGATTTATTGATGGCAGACAACAAACAAGATGGCGGAGAGAGACAGGAGGTTAATTAAAATGAATGTGTGTGTTTCTTCGAAAGGAGTGAGAGTAGGGGATGTGCGTGCTTTGTCAACTGCTGCGGAGGAGTGATTTACGGCGCATGCGCACTTCCATCCACCGCAACAACGACGCAAGGTAGCGTTGCGCATAAATCACCCATTTATGTCGACGCAAAATCAATAAACAAGTCCAACGCGAAATAAAAATGGCGCTCAACCACAAATAAATCCCAAGTGGCGCCACTTAAAGCAGCTATTACGCTCATCAGCCTTAACCGGAAACAGCCAAACACTTAAACCCAATTAACTAAACCTAATTCATTAATTAAATACAAACCTATTTAAATTCATTTTGAAGAGGTCTTCGTGATGTAATGTCCGCTTTAAAGAGTTTTAACTTTAACATTCACTTTTTCAGTCTAATACTGTATTTTGATCTTTGAGCCTTGGGATTTTTATCACGTTCGTTTTAGACAAGATTTTGTGATGTAAAGTTTGCTTTAGAGAGGTTTTTGAGTTTAACATTCGCTTAAAAAAGATTCCCCTTTCAAAAATGTCCGCTTTAGAAAAGTTTTAGTAGTCAATAATTATTGTGATCGTTAAAGAGGTTTTAGCGTTCAAACGCTCGTAACGAGCGGCTCGTTTTACGTTACAAGTGGACTGACTTTGTGGATATTGGAATGCTTCCCAATATTATCTCGTATATGCGGTGTATGTGAATATTATGTTAGAAATTTATTAAAGAAAATTGACACCTTTTTGCAGTCTTGAAAGCTTGGGTAGAGTATTAAAGTGTAAAAAAGTTTGCGATTTCGGCGCCCCTAAATGTTGGCGCTCGGAGCCTGCGCCCCCTTCGCCCCCCTTAGCACAACCTCGGGCTGCGTTTAACATAAAAACTAGATAATTTTTCCTCACGCACATTTGTGACCATAATGACGTCACACAGCCAGGGTATGATAATACTGTAATTGCTTTGTTATGCTAAACAGGCGGCCGTTGGGGGAAGGGGAGGTGGGGGCGTGGTAGCCATGTAGCGGCGGCGTCGGCGACCCTTACTAATTATCCCATGCGCCACATCCACAACACGCAAATGTCTTAATTAATGAGCGCTGAAAGCAGACGACAACTCAACTTTTGCTGCTGTCTCCACCGCCATAATGTCCTCTCTCTCCCAACCTACGTCTCCACCCATCTACCTCTCTCCCTCCCCCCCTCTGGACCGAGTGACCCCCACACCTACTTAACATAAATGGGGGGCTTCACTTATTGCAAGTATCTTGGTAAAAAGAAATACCTGTAGTAATAATTCTGATGGAATTATTTTGTGTTTTATATGGGGAATGAAAACTTAATAATTTTATAAGGGAAATAATTTTATTTTATAGCCTACCGACGTTACCGTAAGGGAAATATAGGACATTTTTTTTTTTATAAAAAGGCACATTTTTTATAAAAATGATTTTTAGTTTATTGCTTTTTGATTTTGGAACGTAAAGTTTTTATAAGGGAACATTTAAAATGTAGCATATACGAGTATAAGAAAACTTTATTTTTTGAAGGAAAATTATTTATAAGTGTAGCCTAAATTTTATTACAGGTCTTATAATATTTTGTTAACTTATCTTATAAAGAGAAATTTTTTTATAAGGGAGATTTTTTTTTTAACAAATTGATTTTATAAGGCGAATTTTTTTTTATGAGAAATTGTTTTTACGAAGAAAATTTATTTCCCAGAGGATTTTTATATAGGAAATTTATTTTATAAATACATTTTTTTTATATAGGGGAAGAATAATTTTTATAAGACAAAGCTTTATTTTATAGGGGAGAACTAATTTAGGAGGTAAACTTTTTATAGGGGCAAATTTATTTTTTAAGTGTAATTTTATTATCGGTACCGTTATGAAGAGAATTTTTAATTTATAAAAGAAATTTTTGTTTTATAAGAGAAATTATTTTTATTAGATAATAATTTTTTTTTTTTGCGACAATTATTTATTTTATAAGGATTGACCAATCCCGTTTAGTAATAAGGTTGATGTTGATGGGCGGGGTTATTCATTGATTCAATTTTTATGAAGTTAAAAATTATTTAATAATTGCGGGTCATTTGAATAAATCGTTTCCGGTTCATTGCACATTTAACCAGAAGGAAAAAACCAACTCATACTAATACATAATAAGTGTAATATATAATTAAGATAGTTAAAGAGGTGAAAAACATGCTCTAATATATTAAAATGTGTTTCATTTCGAATTTCAACGACAGAAGAAAATAAATTTGGTTCATTTTTACATTTGACCCTCAAAGGCTACTCCTCAGTTCCTTATAAAATTGCTTATGAAATGAAAGTCATCCTTATCAATAACAATAAATGAAAACTTACAAATGAATGAAAATTTCCCTTTATAAAACTTTTCTTTGGAAATAAATTTTACTTATAAAATAAAAGCCTCACTTAAAAACAATAAAAAAAAAATTATTGAGGGCCAAATGTGAAAAAGAGCCAAATAATATAAATTATGCTAATTGCGTGAAAGAAAGGTAATTGTTGTAGGAGGAGGATATTATAATAGGAATTCTCTCTCTTTCTCTCCCATACACGTAGGCTAAATGCATCTCATTGGCCGTGAAATCAATCCCTCTCTTATTGGGATGAAATCCCTCTCATCGTGTAGGCCTACACGCAATCAACTCATAAATAAATCTCATTCATTATTTTTTATTTAATTCGCATGCGCAAACTCTCGTAAATTTTATAATCTTCATTTGTTCGGTGACGACAATTAAGCCCAGTGGATTAAGAATCTGAGTTTAAAGTAAAACCATTTTTTAAAAACGTTTTAAACTACAAAACGCTTTTTAAATTATAATAAAAAAACACTCCTTAACCTCAAAAAACACTCTTTAAACTTCGAGACACATTTTTAAAACTGTATTTAAAAAATCTTTTTCATGAAACAAGATTTAGCAAAAGCAGTTTCTAAAATACAGTAATGAGATTTATTAAAATGAAATTTAGAGAACCGGAAGTTTTGAAGCGAAAACAAGTGTAATAACATGAAAAAAATGGGCGCCTAAATTCTCATCTGTTTTATTTAGAATACTGTAAGGTTGGAAAATATTCGGTGGATTTAAGTTTCGGCATTTTCGGTAGGGCAATGACAACGGAAAATAAATTCCACCAAATTGAAATGAAAAAAAAAAAAAAACGTAAAATTATACTCCAGTACTTTAGTAAAAATGTTGATTTACATGTATTTGTAACGCATAAATATCTAATACTATTCAATCATTTTAAGATCGAATTTCGTTTATTTTTTGTGAAATGCCAATGCGTTCTCAACTTGATGTATGAGTTAACTTTTTTAATTTTTGAAACACTTTTTCAAATCACATTGAGCACGGCAATTATGAAATCTTTAAATGCAATGATGGTTTCTTTGACAGCTAAATAGGCAGAATGAACGATTGCTGGTCCTAAAAACATGTTAGGATCCGGCATAATTATCTTGATCAGAAGTTAATACAGTAGGTCTGTTCATTGGTGTGCATAACTTATAATAAACTTGTTTTTTTTACATGAATGCGTTCGTTGGTGTGCATGCATGCACTTGTATCGGGTTCGTTTGCTGTTTTCATTCTGAATGCATTCTGAATTTTCTACTCCTCATCTCGAGGAGGTGAAAATGCAAGTTTGGAACAAGCGTCTGCTTTAAAGCTTTTGACATACCCAGTACTGGACATGCAATGCCTTATAGCCATTCGGATTTGACTGTCAGCGTTTGACTAAGTGAAATTTTGTTACAATTTTTGTTTTAAAAATGAATTGAACTTCTCTTACAGTGAAAACATTTACATAAAATTATATATTACGTCTTCTATATTTATAAATTTACAGCAAATTCTCATACTTTTCCCCCGCACGTCCAATGCGCATGCGCAAACACTAAAAAAGTGTTCGTTTGCAAGTTTGCTATTTAGCTTCATTGGTGACGTCACATGCATGCAACTTTGAAATTTAGAGCAGCACCAACGAACAGACCTATTAGTTTTATATTTTGTATTTCTTTCCAAGAGCAAATTATAAAATGGTCCATTTTAAACTTTTAACGTTTCAACACTGTTTTTGAAAGAAACCATCTCTCTTTTGGAAAAAGAATTAAAAATTAAATAAACTTTTAACTTTGATACAATAATAACACTACTTAATATTAACTTTAGACCTCTTTAAATTTATAAAAATAAAAAAAAAAATTTTATTATAGACTTTAAATTCGGTTGGACATTTTTTACCGAAATTTAATTCCACCAAATATGTTACTAAATATACTACCGAATTGTTAAGCCACCGAATATTTCCGACTTTACAGTATACACGTAATAATGCGATTTTTGGTTGCAACGAAGTGGATTAAGTGAATGTGGATTAAGGAATGAGGAGGTGTGAAGAGTACAATGAGTGGCTAATGAAGGTGTTATCAGATGTTAGGGAGAGATGGAGAGGTTGGGAGAGAGAGAGTCCCCGTGGAGCGCCCTCTTGTGGCAGACGACGTGTGACGTGTGAAAGCGCTGACCTTTGCGCCGTATGACGTCACGTGCGCCGTCTTTTAATTCTGACCTAATTTACACCTCATAAACTACACTTCTCATAACAATAACAATAATACATCGCAATAATAATAATAAAAAAATTGTAATGATAATAATAATAATAAAATAATAATGGAATTTTGTTTATGGGAAGAAAACGCACACAAAAATTTCGTGCAAAGTTATTTCTCTCGATTTATTATAATTTATTAATTAATTTAAAATTCAATCACGATCGCCGAACTCATTAAATTAATTAACGAGGAAGGACATTTTTACAGAATACGTCAACATGCTATTCCATCTTATGCACAGTATAAGTGGGTGGATAAGGCTTTACTTATGAGGGGGGAAACTTCCGCTTAAAAATAAGAGGGAGAGTGTTTGATTTCTATAGTTCTTTTTACGGAGGTTTTAGCGTTTTAATGTCCACTTAGGAGAGGTTTTTGGTGTTTAAATTTCTTATTTTATAAAGGGAAGACCGAAGAAGAGCTTTCCAAGTAGCTACAGTATGTCCACTTTAAGAAGGTTTAAGTCTTAAGATATTTTAGTTAGAGAGGCACGTAATATGAAGCTGACTTAAGGGTGATACTAATAGTAAGCTACTCTTACTTTGAACAGCAGCTATTGCCATATTGGTCACGGTGTCCAAATGACGCCGTTGAAGGGTGGGAGGGGGAGCGGTGAGTGACGTAGCCGATTGACCGAGATGAGCCTTTCTCACGTGAGCTGGGTGCGCGTGCGGTGAAATGCGATGCGCAACAATTGAATCGCAATTAACAGCGATTATTTTTCTTTTCTTCCAAGATGGCGTGTGCGTTGTTGTTTCAACAGATGGAATAACATTTTCCCGCGCCGTAATTAATCTTCCATTTGTCTGCGTTGTTTATGCAGGCCAACCACCCACCGACGCCATCTTGTTATCCTCTTACAAAAATCCTCTCGAGAGCAAACGAAAACTTTCTGTTTACATTCCCTCACCACTACCACCTCTCGCCGCTTATTAGAATCAACGCTTACAGCGCACGAACACGTTTCCATAAGTTTTCTGAAGTCAAACTTCTATAGCCGCGCTATCGGTAGGCAAAATTTCCGTGAGAGGGAATTGCTCTGACCGAGACGGGAAATGCAACGGAAATGGGAAAAGGTGCGAAATAACGGATGAAAATGCGCGAAAAAGCATTCTGGGGAGTGTTTTATGATGCTTAAAAAGTGTTTTTCATATTTAAAAGGGTGTAATTGTAGCTGAAAAAGTGTTGTTTTTAAAGCTAAAAGAGTGATTTTATAGTTCAGAGTGTTTTTAGAATGCGCATGCGCATATTCGGTTCGATTTGGATTTACGGGCGACCAGACGACACAACAGACAGGCAATTTTGCAGAAGACGTACATAGCCAGAACTACACTAGACACATCTTTTTAACTAGGTTAGGTTAGGTTGGTTTGGTTTGGTTAGGTTAGGTGTGTCTAGTGTAGTTTTGGCTTTGTACGTCGTCTGCAAAATGGTCTGTTGTGTAGTCTAGTCCCGTAAATCCAAATCTAACCGCATATTCTTTATATTTTTATGTAGGCTAACTTACATTTCGATGTTATGCTTGAGTTAACTTTATTAAGCTTCATTTTATCGGCGTTTCAATGCAGCTTTAGGTGTTGATCTGGATCCATCAATCCGGATTAAGCTCAATGCCATATGGCGTGAAGTAGGCCAGTGTTGTACTTCCGCCTTTGACTTGTTCCCACGGGCTATTCGCAGCTTCCGTCAAACGACACCGTACAACAGGCCACGCCCTTCTCTTTTATTCTTCCCTTAGGCCTCGCTCTCCACTCGGTATTACATTGTACACGAAGTTTACGTCGTTTATCGCAAACAAAAGCAAAAATTCTCTCCTATTTTTTTTCTAATTAAGTCAAATGTCATTGCATAAGGTTATGTCTTAGAGGAAAGGTGAGGAACAGGAAGTGAGTTGAGGGGTAACAGTTTTAATCGTTAAAGTAGAATTTAAGTAACAATTTTAGGAAATTCTTAATTTTTTTTATAGATCTGGTCACACTGTAGCTAACTTTTTTTTTTTTCACTATTAGAGAACTTGCGGAGAAAAATTTGAGTACACTAATACACTAATGTTTCTAGTGTGACGTCACGATCGCCACTATCGTAACGATAAAATTTTGTATATCGTCAAGCTAGGCTGACGGTATGAAATAGTGCATCAGTCACGCATGCACAGTAAGAGCATTTTATATTTTTTTTCAGTTGCGCATGCGCAGTAAGAGAGTTTAAAAGCTATGGCCACCACATGGCGTTAGTGTTCCAGTAGTTAACGTGCTACAGTAAAATGTTTTTCCTCAAGTTCACCCTACATTAATACACTAATACAGTAGGCTACAATAAAAATTTTCAACGTTTATTGCTTTCACGTGCTTTTTTTTTTTGCAAGTTCTCCGTTACTAATGGTAATAATTATTACTCCTATAGTCTATTATTATAAATTTTTTTTTAAAAAAAATTCTATTATTTTTCGTGTTTTTTCTATTTTCTATTTGTTATTATTATTATTTTTTTTTTTAATTGTTTATGATTTTATAATTAGTTTTGATTATTTTTTATTGTATTTATTTATTGTTCTTACTACCGTATTTTATTTAAATTTTTAAATTATTATTATTTTTTATTAATTTATACTCTAGGCCTTCTGTACTAGTACAGTATTTATTTTAGAGTTTTTGTTAACTATTACTATAATTACGGTATGTTATTTATTTTTACTTATGGTATTATTATTATTATTATTTTTTTTTTTTAATTTTTTTTTTTTTAAAATTAAAAGTTTAAATTTAGTTAAAATTTTAAACTTTTTTATTTATTTATCTCTTAAGTTTAACGTAATTTTTATTCAGATTCAAAATTTTTTATTTAATTTTTTTACCTCTAGTTGGCTTTTTTTATATCGGCAATTGACATCCGTTAAACCAATTCATTAATTTTTTATGATCATCATTTTTTTTTATAATTAATTTTATTAAAAACAATTTTTGTTAATAATAATAATAGTACTGTAATGGTAATAGCTATAATAATAATGAAGGCGATTGCTTTGACCTTTTTCTCATTCTATTTTATTGTCTCTCAAAATAATTATGAAAAATAATTTATACGAACTCTCAACGAGGTCGCGAGGTCTCCAGCTGCCTCGCAAGTACGACCTTTTATACACTCATTTTATTCATTCAATTTTTTAATAAGATTCAAAACGAGTTCGGATTTGCCATTGGAGAAGTAATTTTAACTTTCCAACAATGTCCTTAGAAAGACGCAACTTGGAAAATACGAGGGCGCAGAGTGAAATTTTTGGATATTTGAAGACGAAGTGACGCGAATTGGGTTACACAAAGGTGCGAAGTGAAATCTTCATTATAAAGACGCAAAGTAAGCGGCGGATTTTTAAATTTTCTGTCTTTAATTTCGCTTTTTTTGCTCTTTTGGCCGCCCCTAAAATTGTACCGCCCAAAGGCTCTAGCCTCACGAGTCACCAGACCTATTTATAAATCCGCTTCTGGCAAGGTGATATGTGTTTGTGCTATAAAGACGCAATTTTGAATATGCAGGGATGCAGAGCGAAATGTAGTCGGTAATTGGAATCGACTCATAGAGGATGCAACTGTGTGAAGATACAAAAGCGAGCGAGAGGTGTGCACGTCGTAGATGACGTCATCATCATCATGGTAGGATTCAAAGTGAACCGATGCATCCAAATAAAGCGAGACAAAAAAATTTTAAATTATTTCCTTATTATCGTTTAGTTTAAAAATCAAACATGGCGTTTACGGTGGAAGAAAATTAGCTCAAACTGTATTTAAGACGTCATTGGATGATCATGACGTCACTGCTCCTGTCAAGTGTCCATTTTGAGACGTGCAGTCAATTGGCCCACTGCGTGAGACTAGCCGCAATAATTATTCACACATACCATTTGCTACGCCAAGCGAGCTCTTATTTGCTATTTGCCAGCACTCCATTTGTTCCTTTTATTTAATACAGTATGTACTAGCTAAAGTAGGCCTACCCTTGCTCAAAAAAAAAATCTCCTTATTCCTGACATGCTGTTACATGTTTACCCCCCGAGTTCGGCGTAACCCCGGTTTACGGGAATTTGGAGATTTTAAAATGTTTTTGTTTGTTTTTATAGTTTGAAAGAGTTTTAATTAGGTTAAAGAGTGTTTATTATAGTATTAAAGGAATGCTTTTTGAAGTTTATAAAAGTTTTTGATTGCTTTTTTTATAGTTTTAAAGAGGGGAGTTTTTTTTAGTGAAATACTCCCTAGGTGTTTATTTACAGTTTGAAGTACGAGTATAATTTATAAAGAGTGTTTATTTAATTTTTAAAACGCTTAAGAGTGGTTTTGTATTTATTAAAGAGTTTAAGTTTTTCATATTATAGTGTCTTATTAATTTAAGGAGTGTCATTTGAACTTGAAAAAGGGGTTTTTTTTTTTTTTGTAATGGTTTTGGGGAATACTTATTACCGTATATAATTTTATTGTTTTTTTACTGTACCGGTATTTGTGATAAATTTTTTCTTTTAGTTTAATATTTTTAGTGTTTGCTATTTTTTTTTTTAAAAAAAAAAACGCAATTAAAAAAAAAACAGTGAATAAATTTTCCGGAGAAAAAGAATAAAATGAAAGTGTTTTTCGCTCCGTGGAAAGCGCACCCTGTACACACCGAACCTAATTAGCCAATAGAAAACGAGAACTAATTTTAATTCTAAATATAACATAAATCACTCTCTCACACACACTCTTTTTCTCTTTTAAATTTCGTTCATTTCCACCGCAAATATATGCAATTTCCGCTTTCTCTTTTTCTCCCCAACCACTCTCCTCCCTCTCATTTGCAATCTCTCTCTCTCTTACACTTCAGCGCTGTCAGATATTCATTTCTCTCCTTCTTTAAAACAGGAAGTGCAAAGGAAAAAATAGATTTAAATTTCAATTTTACGTGTTAATTTATATTGGAATTATTCTTCTCTTTCTCAAATATTTTATTTAAAACCCGACTGTACTTATAATAATTATCATGTTCAGTATATTTTAAGTTGTCACTTAAGTAAGGGTTTCTTCGATTCTCATTATAATACATCGTTAATTTCTACAGTTTAGAGAGAGATTTTAAACTTTTAATGAGTGTTTTTGTTATAATTTAAAGAGTGTTTTTCAGATTTTAATGTTTATTTTAAGTTTGAAGACTGCTTTGATCGATGAATGAGCTTTTTAAAAATAAAAAAAATTGAAGAGTAATTCTGTTGTTTTAAGAAAATAATATTTTCCGTATTTTAAAGCCCAAAGAGTGATTAATGAGCAATCAATGAGTGGTATTCTTCCCTTATGTGCACCTGCCCTGTACTGCGTTCACAGAGTGCCTTTTATTCCATTTAATCTTACATTTTAGGAATCATTATTTTAAAACTAAAATGTCAACGGCAACAACTCTATTTTAGTACACAACATTAATTATCGAATCTGACAACACTTCCTCAAATAAGAGTGCAGTAGTAATAGCCAATATATTATACAGGGTGTGTAAATAATATTTTCCAATAACAAAAAAAGCGTTTTTTGTTGTTAAATTCCGCCATTTAAAAATACAATCATTAGGCTTTTCATCACAACAAAAGAGTGATTGTTGAATGAGTCCACTCCTTGGTGTCGCTGCTCTTTCCTCGCTCATAATAACTCGGTGGGACATCTCTATCCCTCTCTCTCGTTCGCTCTCTTAAGGCTAATGCATGTGATGATGATGACGCTGCAACAGCGCTACCTATGCACGTGACGCGAGCGGAAGAAAAGGCGCAAATTAGAAAGAGTGAGTGAGTGGGAGAGAGAGAGGAAGAATGGAAAGGGATTGATTAGTCGGCAGCCATCTTCCTTTTCTTTCTTTTTTGTGTCAAACAATAGAATAACTATAGTTAGAGTTCGATCACTCCCACACACTCTCTTACCCCTTCCTCTCCCTCATTCTCTTCCACTCTTACTCCCTTTCTCTCCTTTTCTTTGGCGCCATCTTGAATGTGTTTACCTATGTGATTTATTTCCGATGCCTCGTTACGTTAGAGAGCGAAATAAATAACGATTGAGAGAGAGACACTCAGTTGAAATAATATATATTACCAAAAAGTCCACCACTCTTTACACACTCCCACTCCCTCTTATTAGAAGGGGAAAACAGGAAGCGAAATTATGCGCCGCCGAAATTAGACGCACGCGCATTCTAATCCACTCCCACTAACTCCTTCCTCCTTTCCCTTTCTTTGAGAGGGAGAAAGAGGTATGTGAGAGAGAGATAGAGTGAAAAATGTATAAATAAAACAAATCAGAAATCGATTTAAAAATCAAATATTTAAAAATAATAAAAAAACCGGAAGTCATAAATTTAAATGGATTTAAATTTTTTTTTTTTCAATTTAAAGAGAGCGATTGAAAATATTGAGTTATAGGGAGTGGGATGGAGAGAAAGGGCAGACGGAAGGAGAGAAATTATATACAAATATAAATTATATTAAAAGTGGTTAAGAAATGAATAAAGAGTGAGAATGGGAAAACACTCACTAAATATGTCTACATTCTGAAAGCCACGCTGAATTCCAATGAATACTCGCTAAACTATAAAAATCATTCTTTAAACTTTAAACTTTAGAAAACACGCACGAAATTCCAATACACACTCTATAATATAATGAAACACTCATTAATTCCAATTAGCATTTATGTCATTTAAGTCTTAATAAACCATCAGTGAAACACTCACTAACGTAGAGTGCGAGATGAAAAAAGAGCTAGTGATAGAGCGGTTGAAATTAATAGTTTGAGTTAGAGAGTTTGTTAGTAATTGAGATTAGAGATTGAATGTTGATAGTGTTCATAGTTTTAGAGATTGATAAAGTTCAAAAAGAGTTCGATGTCTTAAAGAAGTGGAAAGATTGCGATAGTTATAGAGGGATTGAGATGGATTGTTTGAGTTAGAGAGTGATTGTGTTAAAATTGAATGTTTGCAAAAAGAAAGACTGTTTAATAAAGAGATAGATTGGTATACAATATGAACGATGGAGACTGAGAAAGACTGAGGGTTTGACTAAGAGAGTTTGACAGAATGAGAGAGGGGGTGTTTGTTAATGAGTGGGGAGTGATTAGCATAATTTATTCTTCGCACACGATCGAGTCTCCGCCTCTCACTCCCATTCGATCACTCCCCCTATCTCTCAGTTTCTCTTGTGTTGTGGAATGTGACCTCCGCCGCCGCAGCACCGTTTATTTATTTATTTAAAGTCAATGTATTATGCATTAGGATTTGCATTCAGTCAATAGGGAGGGGGAGTGATGGAGAGGGAGTGATAGGAATGGAGCGATCAAGTGGGTGGGATTTAATTCCTCTCTCTCTCTCTCTCTCTCTCTCTGCTTAAATCACGTAATTCGATCCTAATCCATATTATTATTTATTCTCTCTTTAATCATAATTCCCCCTCTCTTTCTCTCTTTCTCTGTCTCTCTCTCTCTCCATCTCATTAGAACAATGGGATGCCAACACGCAACTTTCGGTGCGCGCGAGCGTTAAACGAGATTAATTTAATCTGGATTCAAAAATTATTTTTTTTGTTGTTGTAGGGAAGGGAGATTATTGCACTAAAACAAGATTAAACTACACTTGAACGGGATTGAACTACACTTAAGCGAGATCAACATGCGCTTAAACGACTTTCGTGGTTTGTTGCCACCATTAGCCTACTGGTTAGGATTATTAATTTTAGTTAGTCATAAGCAAAATGTACATTAGCCTATAATGGATGTACAGGTATGACCAGTGCAAACAGTGAATACAAATTACTGTTTAACCGGATTAAATTACTCTTAAACTGAGTAAATTAAGCTTAAACGAGATCAAATTAAGCTTAAACAAAATCAGTTAAAATGCAGCAAAATAAGAAGCGAATAGGAAGTACGTATGTATGGGTTCGCCGTCCGCACCGGAAGTTGTTTGACCCGAATGAGATAAAAGATGGCGGCGATTTAAGTTGAGAGAAAGATAATTATCTTCTCTATTTATCTTTTTAATTAGCTGATTTAAGTTAAACCTAGATTTCAAGATCAGGAAATTTTTGAACATGTGGTACTTGAAATATTGAGCCTTTTGGCTGCTCATAACCATAAATTACCATTGATTGGCATTTTTCATTTGATTGGAATTTATGTTATGAGCAACCAAAAGGTTCAATATTTTAATTAAATTTTTTTTTTTGTTTCTCATTAATTAGATAAACAATTGGAATTTTATTTTTTATTACCGGTACTTAATCCGCTTTCAAAGCAATTAGGTCAAGTATAAACAGTTATACTGTATAGATATACGCATGCGCAAATTAAATTATTTAATTGAGATCTTTTTAAAAAAAAGTACCAGTTTAAATTTTTCTTAATTACCGTATGTTAGTGAACGATTGTAGTGACGAATGCGTAGCGTAATAGAAAAAACTGGACTGAGCTCGTTTACGACTTGGTAGGCCTATTTTAATGGATTTAACGTTATTTGAATGGAACGGGGTTATTCCATCCACATCTCCATAATCTTTTGAACGGTTTCATGTAGGCCTACGCAAAAAATAAAAAAAAAACGGACTTCAACCCCAATTGCTGAATTACACACACCTGCTTCTCCCTCATTTCCGGTTTTACTTGAGTAAACAATAATAATTTCAAAATTTGTAGATGATAATTACAACAGAATTATGTTTCTTGTAATTATTTTCCCGCTACAGGTTAAAGAGTTAATTACATTTCTCGCTCAATTTAATTTTAATGATAATTTTTAAATCGTTAATAAAGAAACCTCGATAATTATCATTTTTAATGAAAAGAAATAAATTAATTATAAAGTTTTGAGTTTTGTTTCGCAGCAATTTTATTGCTTAAAATCCGCTTATTTAAAAAGCACACCTTTTCTCAGCGAGAGAGCTGGAACCACGCCCCCTTGCGGTCGCCGCAACTACTAAATCAACCTAACTGTATTAACCTCTACTTCCGGTATTTACCAATTTATGGGAGAGAATTTTAATATTGGAGGTATTTCCGCGCCATAATTATAATTATTATTATGAGTGTGGGAGGGAGTGAGATAGAGAGGAGGGGTGTTCAGAAAGTCAGGGTGCACTTAGCATACGGATTTGCTTTAGATAAGTGCACGCTCATTTTTCGAACATCCTGGAAATTACATAATTTAAAATTGATAATAAAATTAATAATACAGTATATGTAATGGAAAATTAATATTCAAGTTCAACAATTAACTAACCGGAACGCACCAACTTACCCCTTCTTTCCGTTTTAATCTAGATTAAGATATTTTAGTGTGCTGAATTTTGGTGTTTCTGAATTTCAACTTAAACTAGATTAAACTTTTCTCGGAAGTGAAGTTTAAATTTTGCTCTTAATTAGAATAAAGTTCACTTAAACAAGATTAAAAATTTAATGTGCATGAAAACATAGATTAAATTTTTCCTCAAAAGGATTAATTTGAACTTAAACCAGATCAATTTTTTTGTTAATAAGGAGAGATTAAATAATTGTTATTAAATCTTATTAAAATTACTGTACTGTAGTTGGAAAGCTTAAACCACTTCCGAAGTTAAAAACCAGTTTGAATGCTAAAACCTCATTGACAACTAAAACCAGTTTGAAGACAAAAACAAAATTGAAAGTTTGAAGGCTAAACCCAGTTTGGAATCTGAAAGCGGGTGAAGTGTTCCAGGGCCCCGCAGGGGGTGGAGGTAGGGAACGGAGTGGGAGTGATGATGGATTTGATCGAACGTGGGAATTGACCCAGTAGTGCGCATGCCTGCAGCCGCCAAGGGGAGTGGGTGAGGTTGTGTGTGTTTTTTGGCGGGAAAAGAAGTCTGACTTCCTGTTGGTTGGCGGACATTTTGTACTTTTCCTTATCGTTGAAATCGCATTGAAAAAGGATGTGAACTAAAGTGAACTCCACTCACTCGCTTCTAATTCCAATACTATTATTATTATTATTACACGAAAAGGGTAAACAAAAGCGTAAACAACAACACTCACTCAGTCGGTTGTAGAGGAGGATAAAGATGGCTGCTTAGGGATAACAATCACGCTCTACAACTGTCCAATTAATTTTCTTTCAAAAGAAAAAGAAAAACATTGTTTATGTTAAAGGTTAAGCAGGAGGGAGGGGAGGGGGCGGGTGGGTGAGGTGAAGTGTCCGAGTTAACGATAATTGACCGAATGACATAAACACCTCATTCAAATCAAAAGGAAAGCAATTATTATTATTATTATTGTGGTTAGTGCTGCTTTTTCCTTCCTCATTTTAAGCGTTCTCCTTACTTATCACGTCTCACGCCATCTTTTTCTAGGTTATGTTTTATTCCCTATCGTAAAGGCGCTTCTGCAGCATACGTGACGTCACTGTTAGTTAACAAGTTAGCGGAAAAAATTAAATTTTTGAGTTTTTATTTATTATCTTATAAACTTTTTAATTATTAAAAAAAGATCTGTTAAGATTATTACTCGTATTCCTTATGGTTTAATTTTTTTCTTAACTTTTGCTTTAGCTCTAAAAAAAAAAGGTTTATTTAAACCAAATGTCTAAAATCTATTTAACACTCTATAAAATAAATTATAATCACAAAAGTACTCTTTAAATTTTAAAAATATTCTTTAAAATATTAAATAATACTATCCAATGAGTTTTAGTCTCAAACTGGGTTTAAGTAAACCGAGATCAACGAAAAACGGAAATCAATTGAATCGTTTTTGTAAAAGGAAAAAAAAAAATGAAAAGTGTTAAAAGCAAGATGGCGGTGGCCGGTGGAACGGAAGTGTTGTTGTCGTGAGCTCATTAAACACGTTTAGAAGGTAATTAGAGGCCGTGGCTTAATCTGGTTTAATCTGCGCTTAAGTGACAGCCGAGAGTGACAGCTGAGGGAGAGATAAGCACATCACTCACCAACGCACTCTTATCTTTCTCCCTCTGACTCTCTGGGTCATTCACTCAACACGCATGCGCATCCATTACATAAAATAATAAGCAAGATGGCGGCGGATAAGACGATAATTGCTCTTGAGCACGCGAAAAGCTTCACATTTCATTCAAAATTAGAAGATTCAGTAACCGTAATCTCGCTTTAAGAAACCCGATTAGCCTCGATCCCGATTAAACAGTGGTTTGGACAGAAAGGAGATGAAGATTTACGAGCAAAACCAAACCAAAAAACTTAAACGAAATTAAATTTTCTAAAAAAGTGTTTTAAAGAGAGTTACTTGTCCTTTAGATTGATTTTTTAAGCTTAAAAGTGTTATTTTTTTTTTAATTAAAAACACGTTGTGTCAAGTGTCCATTTCTTCTAGGCTTTTTAAATGGAAAAAATGGCCACTTCGTAATAAAAATGTGCCTATTGACATTTCCGTTTGACTTATTGAACACACATCTCAGTTATTTGCAAATACTGGCTAATGATTTCCCACTCATTTTGTTTATTTACATTTTTTTTTATTGTTATTATTTATTTATCTATTTAAGTTTTTATTATTTAAATTGGTACCGGTAAATAACAACAAAATTTCTTATACAGTACATTTTTTTTAAAGCAAAATGAAAACCGGATATTCCGGTCGTTTATTCTGGTAGATTTAAAACCTGGTTTTGAACCCTTAAAAAAGTTGTTAGTTTTTTGTTTACGATTTTTGCTTTTAAACATTTTTATTGCGCAATAAAAATATGAAATTTTTATAGGTGAAAATAATCGTTTTTTTAATGGTTTTTTTTTTTTTGAGGTTTATTTATGGAAAATGCTAACGCACGCAAATCACTTAAACCAGTTTTATTAATGGCTCAAACTGAGCCTAGCTCGGCTCAAAGTGAGGCAGGTTTGATTTAAGTTTTGCTGTTGAAAGTGAGTCTATAGTGAAGCTCAGGATGAACTCAAAGCGGGTTTAGATTAGATGTGGGATTTAAACTCATATCTAAGCCGCATTAATTGAATATTTAGAATACTGTAATAGAAAATACGAGAATATTTACTTGGTATCGAATAATAGAATTTTTTTTAGTGGAATTATTAAGAAAAAGCGTTGAAGATGAGATACCTGAGATTAATTTAATGTGAGTTTAGTGAGATTCAAAGTGAGTAAATTTAAATCTTTTTAGTTGAATGAAGAAAAAACGTGTGAAAAGTGAATTTTGTATTAAATTTAGGCCACCGTATTTTTGAAATCCTAATAAATTATTATTATTGGCTTTCACAAAGTGTTGCCAGATAGTTTCAACAGGTGATTGACCTTTACCGGAAGTTGAAATAGAAGTACACCTTGAGAGTGCCTTTTATACGCAAGTAATTTAGCGCCATCTATGTATCACACGAACAAACTCGATCTCACTATTCAAAAGGCGCTCAAACTCAAATTTCATTTTCATTTCCAGTAATCAGATAATATCATAGTGTAAGCTTAAGCAGACTCACTTTGAATCTAAGATGCGTTCCAACGGTCCAACCACACACAACATGGAAAAAAAGGATTCAATGTGAATTATGATTTACAATAGGAAAGTGTGGGAATGACGGAAATAGAACGTTATTCAATATTATTCATATATGGGATTTGAAATGAATTCACTGATCCAAAGCGTCAAGGCAAGCAGTTTCAAAGTTAAAGGAATCAAAGTGAAAAATGTTTTAAGTGTGGTAAAAGGTTTAGAATGCTAATTATGCCTCAGATGTGTTCCACAAAATCATCTTTCTATTAATCGAAAATTCGGTTCAAAGTGAAAAAGATTCAATGAGAAATGCAATATTCAAACTTAAAATATTCAATCTTTGAATATTTTAAGTTAAAGGATTCAAAGTAAACAGTTTCAAGGTGAAAAGTTTTAAAGTGAAAAAAGAATTGAAAAGTTAAAAAGGCCTCGCGCTTTTTGATGCCCCGCGCTTAAATTAGTAAATGTTTAGTTCTGTTATAAAATTTCAGTTGGATTCACATTTTAAGGGTGGCCAAAAAAGCTTGGTTTCAGGGTGAAAACTTTGTAAATCTGCCCATGGTTGGCCCCATATTATTCAAAACTTGGGGCCCTATGGGAACATTTGCTACAGGCCTCGCGCTGGTTTAATCTGTTACTTATAGGAAAGCATAGTAACATTGATGACAGATGCGCTTTCAATTTCTTAAATTGGTGTCAAAATAGGATTCAAATTGGTGTCGATTAATTTGCAGTTCCAAAAGATTCAAAACGAGCCATTGTAATTTAGCTTTTTTTAATTAATACGCTTTTAATAGCTTGACTAGGTAGTCTCTCAGTCATGGAGTAATTCACTTTCCCATGTTTCCCCTCTTTCTTCATAATGGTACTTGTCCTACCTCATGTTAACAGCGCGACCTCGGAATGTTTCAAATTCATTTTCGGGGTGGTGGACTTTTTATTTAGATTTTGAGGGGACAAAATAT